>BTHS01000003.1:86837996-87037996 GCA_036184385.1 Tokudaia muenninki
TGTCGGCTTTAGAGACCATGGATGATTAGTATTTTTGTCAAAGAACCTGTTTTACAGAATAAAAAAAATGTTTTATATAAATATGTCAACAAAAGATCTGTAAGTTCTAAAGTTTAATATCACTTTTACAATGGCTTTACTATTTACAAACAACATTCAAATGTAATCAGTATGTCTGCTTGTGTTGCCTTAGGAATTTGGTTTTGGGAAACACTGGATGAAGAGATGCTTATTGTAAAAAGCACTTGCCGTACAAGCATGAAGAACTGAGTGAGAATTCACAGGATTCCTGTAAAAACAACAGTAGATAAATGTACAATCTCAGTGATGTTAAGAGTGGAATACTAGGCAAAAAAATGGTGAATCCCTGGAAGACTGAGGCCAGGTAGCCTGGCATATGCAGCAGCAAACATGACAGAGATCTGCTTCAACCAAGGTGGTGGTGAGCCTCAATATCAGAGATTACCCTCTGACCTTCACACATGTGCCATGGCATGTGTTCATGCACACTCACACAGACATGCACACAGACACATAGACATGAAGACACAGACACACACAGAGACAGACAAACACACACAGACAGACAGACAAACAGACAGACAGACACACACACACACACACACACACACACACACAAACATTACAAGAAGCCATAATGTTTGGAAATGTTTTCTTCTCTAAGCTAATATTTAAGCATATCAATTAGGAAACTTCTCTCTTCTACACTGAAAGTATGTGTGAAAAACTGAATGGAAGGAAACAAAATGTTTCCACAAATATTCAAAGTTGGGATATCTAAAACTATCTATACTCTTATCCCAGTATTTTTATTGCTAACATCTACAGAATCTTCTAAATCTAGATATGAATATTTTCCTACACCAGATCAATAATGCATTTTATCAAGGCTCCTTTTTTTGTCAAGACTAAAATACAGACAACATAGGCACACACACACACACACACACACACACACACACACACACACACACACACACAATTCTTATCAGCTCTCCCACCAAGCAGCAGGAAATCTACAGTTCTCTCAGAATAATAAACAAAGTCTCTGGAATCTGAGCTTTTAGCTTGCTTTGGAAGTCTCTTCTTCCATGAAGAGATACCTCTCAACTCCAGACTATCCAAGTTTCATTATTAGGGAATTTCGAACTGGCAGAGACCATTTCTAGTTTTCTAATTTCCTTAGCTGTTTCCTCTTTTGGTAATTGAGATATTTGGATACCTAAAATTATCCACATCCAGGGGTATCTTTAGCTAAACCATAGTTATTACCAATTCATCTTGGCCATTTTAAGTTCAAGTTGTGAAAATATTCTCATCTACAAATTAAATGTTATATCCAATGATGTATATCTGTATCAATAATAACAGACTTGGGATTCTAAAAAGCTTGTATCAGTGGATACTGCCAAAAGAATTAAAAGTTCAATAGAATGTTTTCCTTAATCTGTCCCTTAACTACTTCTATGAAAAAGACATATAGGAAGAAAAGTAAACCATCATTGCCCTGCAGTTCATGATGATAGTCAGCAACTGTTCTTTCCTTGTTTGTCACTTATCCATCTGTTCTTGTACAGAAAGTTTCCTTAAGACTTGGTTGAACCCATGCTTCTTTCATGCACAGCATCTTCCCCCAAACCATTTAATTCTGTGAATCTAAATGTACACTTTGGACTTTGCTAAGTGAAAACTTATTGTAAAACAAACAATATAAACAAATAAAATTTAAAATTTATTGATAAAAACTTCTGATAAAAAATGGAAATGTTATTTTTTTGGAATTCTAAATATGTGTAAGAAGTCAATTATTCCCTCTACTTGTGGTGGATGTGAGTCACTGTTTCCCACAGACTAGAAGTAAAGCTCCAAATTATATGAAACAAAGAAAAGGAGGTAGATAGACTCAGTAAACGAAAGAGAAGGAATTTCCTCTGGAAATGTTTGTCTCAAAAATTTAGTAGTAGCTTTTAAACTTTTAGTAACTAGTAGTAACTTTAGTTAATTTTAAAGTTTATCATCTGATCATTCCCATCCCAGGCTCTGAGCACACTGATGTGACTAGAGGCCACCTGTTCCTGGTTTTTCCTACTTTTTTCTTTTATTGGTTCATGAGACAAGCACATCCTTTCAATATGAAAGGAAGTAGCAAGTTCATAACAAAGTAGAAATCTGAACTCTAGTGTAGGGCTAAACCAAGGGAAGAGGGAGAACAGCAAAACGTATGGCCTCTTTTTTCTGGAAAGTAATCCAAACAGTAACAACAAACATTTCCAGATAGTTGCATATAGGAAAAGTTAAAACCAGAAGCTTCTGGATATCTCTAGATGATTGCTCTGCCTGTGGAATTCCCTAGCTCTCAGGAAAGGAAGAATAGTGGGGAAGGCAATTCCAAAGGCACATGAAGCTCAGAGTAGCTAGAAGGCTATAAAAGGAAATGACACTGCTAATTCCTTACCTGCGACTAAGAGATGAACTAGGAAAAACTTCAAAACTGGTAATTAAAAGAAGTCATGGTCAGAAGTTGTAGTCAGTTCCCTGTCCAAATGCCTCACCCAGAAGTTCTCAAAACGAAACAAACAAGCAAACAAACAAGCAAGCAAGATAAAACAGGACAGATGTAATAGAAAGAAATGTTCTGAACAGGAAAAGGGCTCCTGAAGAAAACAGAGGAAATTAAAAAGCCTGAAGTGATGATAGACTCCACCTTTCAACACCTCCTCTGCCTCTTTCCTATTTTGAATATAATCCTCATTTACATTTCAAATGCTAAAACCTTTCCCGGTTCCCCCCTCCCTGAAAACCCTCAACCCCTCCTCCCACCCCCTGCCTCCAAGTATATGCCCCTCCACCCGACCCACTCCCACTACCCCCCCTCGATTTCCCTTTGTTGGGGCATCTATTGAGTCTTCACAGGACAAAGAACCTCTCCTCCCACTGATACCTGAAAAGGCATTCCTCTGCCACATTTTTGGCTGGAATCTTGATTGATGGTTTAGTCCCTGGAAGTCCTGGGGTGTCTGGGTGGCCAAACTCATTGTTCTTCCCCTGGGGCTGTAAACCCCTTCAGTTCCTCAAGTCTGCCCTTAAACTCTCCCAGTTGGGACCCCATGCCCAGTCCAATGTTTGGCTGCTAGCATTTGCCTTTGTATGTGTAAGGCTCTGGCAGGGCCCCTCCTGAGACAAGCATAACAGGCTCCTTTTGGTTTGCACTTCTTGTAGTCCATAATAGTATTGTGGTTTGGTGACTGTTTATAGGATGAAACCCCAGGTAGGGCAGTCTTTGGGTGGCTTTTCCTTCAGACTCTGCTCCACACTTTGTGTCTATTATTGCTCCTGTGAGTATTTTGATCCCTTTCTCAGAGGAACCCAAGCACCCCTACTTCAGTCCTCCTCCTTCTTGAGTTTCCTATGGTCTGTGAATTGTAACTTGTTTATTTTGAGCTATTGGGCCAACATCCACGTATCAGTGAGTGCATACCTTGTGTGTTCTTTTGTAATTGGGTTATCTCACTCAGGATTACAATTCCTAGTTCCATCCATTTGCCTAAGAATTTCAAGAATTCATTGTTTTTAATAGCTGAATAGTACACCATTGTGTATATATACCACAATTTCTGTATCCACTCCTCAGTTGAAGGACATCTGGTTTCTTTCCAACAAGTGGCTATTACAAATAAGGCCACTATTAACATTGTGGAGCGTGTGTCCTTATTATATGTTGGAGCACATTCTAGGTATATGCCCAGGAGAGGTATAGCTGGGTCCTCAGGGAGTACTATATCTAATTTTCTGAGGAACCACCAAACTGATTTCCAGAGTGTTTTTACCAGCTGGCAATCCCACTGAAAATGAAGAAGTATTCCTCTTTCCTGACATTTTCTCCAGCATCTGCACTCCCCTGAGTATTTTATCTTAGCCATTCTGACCTGTGTGAGGTGGAATCTGAGTGTTGTTTTGATTTGCATTTCCCTGATAACTAAGGATGCTGAACATTTCTTTAGGTGCTTCAGAGCCATTCAAGTTTCCTCAGTTGAGAATTCCCTGTTTAGCTCTGTGCCCCATTTTTTTAATAGGGTTATTGGACTCTCTTCCATCTATCTTCTTGATTTTTTTTTTGTATACATTGGATATTAGCCCTTGATTGGATATAGGATTGGTAAGCATGTTTTCCCAATTTGTTGGTTGCTGTTTTGTCCTATTGACTGTATCCTTTGCCTTACAGAAGCTTTGCAGTTTTATGAGGTCCCATTTGTCGAATCTTGCTCTTAGAGCATAAGCCACTGGTGTTCTATTCAGGAAAATTTCCCCTGTGCCCATGTGTTCAAGGCTCTTCCTCACTTTCTCCTCTATAAGCTTCAGTGTGTCTTTTTTTATGTGTAGGTCCTTGATCCACTTGGACTTGAGCTTTGTACAAGGAGATAAGAATGGGTCAATGAACCCACCTACAGATTCTCGAAGAGGTTCCTGATGAGTGGAGTGAGGACCTAGGGGAAAGAGCCTCGAGAAATGGAGACAAGACAGGATTCTCTGATCAAGTTTCGTTTAATGCAGGTTCACATAGCTGCTGTATGGCAAAATATTTGGCAGCAAAGAATAAAACAGGATGTGATAAGCAACCAGCAAAGACAAACAACCTGATCTTCACCAATAATCTATTCTAAAGTATATGTCAGTACACTGTGTCTCATCGAGAGCTCAGGGAACAGACAGCAGCAACAGTTCCAGACTGACCAGACCACTTCCCATGACTAATGTCCCCACCTTGGCCCTGCTCAGGCCTGAGAAAGACATGTCTGACCCCAGTGGTCCCCTACATGTAACCCTTCTGTAAAATAAAATAAAAGCCAATGGATGAGAACCTATCTTAGGTTCCATGGTGCAATCAGTATCAGGTCATGTTTGTAGCTATAGTTGAATGAACATCCAGCAAAGGGATGCCTTCTTTTTTAGTTCAAAACATGTTATCCCCTGTAAAGCTGTCACCAGGAGGATTACCCATCATTGACTACTCATCAGCTAAGGCTAAACACTGATAATGAACTTGAATAGATTTAGATTGAATTTGATCAATCTGTTGTCTCAGAAAGTTCATCAGCTTATTTAATAGAACAGGACCAAGGGACAATAGGATGAGCAGACCTAACAATGGCCCAAGTAGAGAAGGTAGAAGAGCAGTCAGCCACGGAGAAGTGCTGAACCCAGTCTGAAACCTTCCTGGATCACTTTCCCTTAACCTCTTTTTTTTATTTTTATTTTTAATAATATTTTATTGTGTCTTTTAAGTAAATATTTTCTTTTCCTGGCATGTAGAATTGTACATGTTTATGCCCATGTGACATTTAGATACATCAGTGTACAAGAATCCATTGGAATAGGATGACTGACATCTGTCCTTTCACATATGTTTTGTGTGTTGAAAAAATTATAAATTATCTCTATAAGCTAATTTTTAATATTCAATTTGTTATTTATTACCATAGTTACCTTACTATTCTATATCCTTACCTACTAGGATACACAACTTTTTGTGTTGTCCTTAGTAGCTAGGGGTATAGCTTAGTAGAAGGCACATGCTTAATGTGTGTTAGCCCTAGCATCATAAACATTAGACATTATCCCTCATACCCAGCTTATCCCTGTTACTAGCATATTTACTCCATGACTGACCTTCAGATATGATGTTTTCTGGAGAAGTCATGTTATTATCAGTATGAATCATAATTCTTGAATGTATACATTCCCTTAACCTCTTATGAGTCTCTAACCCTTCACATACTTTGGTTAGAGAATCTTCTATGACTCCAGTGTGATCAGCATAAAAACAACATTCTTCCTTTAAGACAGCTCATAAACCCCTTTGCTGCAAAAATAATAAATCTAAACCCCTTCTATTTTGAAGAACTTCCTCAGATAAGGATGTTATAGAATCTCTCATGAGAGACATAGCTACTTCTAAACTCTCTAAATCTTCATCTATAGCTATTTGAAGCTCATTATAATGTCTGTTCTCCAGAACAAGTGAGGAAATACCAGTGCAAGTTTCAATGACTCCCAACCTCAGCAAAATAGCCACAGTCACAGCAGTGACAGGTTCTCTGGTCCTCCTACTAAGGATCAGAGTGTTATGGGGGTCCCAGGCCTCTAAAAAGACCTGACCAGAAAAAAAAAAACAGTAGACGTGGAACAAGTTACACTAGAACACCAAAATCATAGTTTTTAAAAATTCCAAAGAAACAGGGAGTAATGCCTCTGTCACAAGCCCACCAGAAATTTTCTAGTGGCACCAAATAGTCAGTAGTATTGAACACCCTATGGATGGCACAAAAATAACCATAGGCTCTGGGTAACTGACCAGTGCATAAGCCAGTCCCCACTATAGACAAAGGGGTAACTCTTTCACAAGATTGATGCTATCGACAAGCAGCCTGATCAGAAGCCAGCCTGGTAGTTCTATCAGAGGCTACAGTTTTATAAAATGGGGGATTGGAGAAAAGGCAAAGCCACCAGTCTTTAGTAAAGCTAGGTTGAGAAAAATTCAATGCTGAAAAAGATCCACTGACCAGCTTAAACAATCCCTCATGGGAAGAGGCCAAAGGTGCCTGAGGGGGAATTGGGGTAGGATGCCTCACAGAAAATAGATTTGGTGTAATGTAATCTGAATGCAGTAAAGGTGGGACAAGAAATTAATTCAGATCAAGACCCTGCATAGGTGAAACAGCCTTCTTGATCTGTCTAATTCTAAAAGTATTACCAACATCATAGCCTCCTGATATGTAGACTGCAATACCCCACACAAAACCCCCTGACCAATTAACTCTCTTACCCCTGCCAGTGAATGAAATACCTAAGATAGGCTAAACAGTGTTGCTTCCTTTACATGAATAGAGATTACTCATGGACACAAAGCACTTATGTCTCATAGAGATGCCAGAATCTTGTCCCCTGAGATGCATAGTAATCAAGTCTCCACACTTAGCCTTCCAATAGATGTGCCCAGAAGTTTCACAGCTCCAAGAGGCACAATAAAAAGAATCACTAGAGCCACAAAAATATTCAGCAGAATCATGAGCAGGACATATGTCAAAATGTCCTTTAGGTGACTGAGTCCATGTGGCACACCAAAACAAGTCCTTCCCAGAGAGAATGATTTCTAGAAACCAGGTTCCATGAGTTGTTATTCTTGTCACTGATGTAAGTTTTTTCCCTTTCCATCTTCTATGATCCATGTCAGCTCCATTGGTTCATGCAGTGCAGGTATGCGGGCAGCTTCCACAACCATCTGGGTCATGACCATCAGCATGATGCGCTTTATCTGAATACACATAAAAGATATTTTCTCAGGGACTCAGCCCTGGATCAATCATTAATTTGTTTCACCAATCTTTCTGGTAGCCATCTTGCAGAGTTAGCTTGATGATCAAAAATATAAACAGATCCTCGACCCCATATGAGAACAAGGGAGGGTTCATTCCAAACTTCAGACAATGGGTCCTTCCACAGGACATTTGCATATATGGATTTGGAACCTGCATGCCCAAAAACTATCAGCTGCAGATTTACCATCCTTGCCTACATTTTAAAAATTTAAAATGAAAAGAGAATGGTGAAGTATGTTTTGAAGTCTTCTTTGGGAGTTCCATTCTCTTCACCCCCCCCTTTTAATTTAATAAAAAGACATTTTAAAATGTCATTGGCTCTTTCCACAATACCTTGGCATTGTGAGTTATAAGGTATGCCTGTTTTTAAAGTAATCTGTAATTTACTACAAAAGTTCTTTAAACTACGAGAACAATAAGCAGATGCACTATCAGTCTTAATACAAGAAGGTAGACCTATTATGGAAAAACAATATAATAGATGTTCTATGACATTATTCACTGCCTCTCCTGAATGTAGGGAGGCCAAAACAAATCCACTAAAGGTGTCTACACAGACATGAAGAAATTTTAATTGTCCAAATTCAGTAATATGAGTAACATCCATTTGCCATAAAGCATTGGGTACCAGTACTTGAGGGTTAACTCCTACATAAGGAACAGGTAACAATTTAGCACAATTTGTGCACTATTTAACAGTTTGATGACTCTGATCTTGAGTTAACCCAAATTGAAGCTATAATG
The DNA here is from genome assembly GCA_036184385.1 of Tokudaia muenninki. NCBI lineage: Eukaryota > Metazoa > Chordata > Mammalia > Rodentia > Muridae > Tokudaia > Tokudaia muenninki. The sequence continues at coordinate 86,846,138 of BTHS01000003.1, forward strand.
ATCTAGAATTTAAACGATGCAATTTATGAACTTCTTGAGCTTCCTGTAATTTAACAAGAAAAGTATTTCTAGTGGCAGCATCAGCTTTAGCATTGCCAAGAGATAAGGCACCTGGGAGATTAGTGTGGGCTCTAAGATGTCCCAAGAAAAACTTTTTGGTATGTGCTCTAATAGCATCCACATACTGCAAAAATGTAGGAGCAGCTGAATTATCAAACTTGAAATTGCCTAAAGTCTCCAAAAACAGAAAAGAATGAACTACATAATGAGAATCAGAATAGATATTAACAGTGTTATCAACAAACTGTTTTAAAACTTCCAACACTGCATAGAGCTCAGTTATTTGAGCAGAAGATGTAGGAACATCTAAAATAACAGTATTATCTTCATAATGATATACAGCTTTGCCATTAGCAGAGCCATAAGTAAATATTGTCAAAACATTTTCCAAAGGAGAAAAGGGAGTGATAAGAGGAAATAAAAAGGAATGCTTATTAGCAAATTGAATTAATTTATCCAGAGGGTAATGATTATCAATATCACCATAAAAACTGATACAAGATAACAAACATTGCTGATCACTAGCTATAATCCATTGTACTTGTTCTCTATTAAAAGACACAATGATTTTTGCTGGTTCTATGCCAAAGTATTTTACACTCTCAGTTCTGCCATAATAATAAGGTTGGCAACTGATAAATAATAGGGATAAATGACTCTCTTAGGTGAAGAAGGTAGATAAAGTCATAGTAAAGGTCCCTCCTGCCATAAGAGTACTATGGGTAAGATTTCTGTCTTGCAAATAATTTATATGATGAGAAGGTTATAATTAACATATTTCACTCATTGATTTTGAATAGTTTGATTTACTAACTGTAAAGCCTGCTTAGCTTCTGTGGTCAGGGTTCTAGCAGATAAAGGATCAGAATTGCCTTTTAAAAAATCAAATAAAGACTGTAACTGTCCTGTAGATAATTTTAAGTAAGGTCTCAACCAATTAATGTCCCCTAACAACTTTTGAAAGTCATTTAGAGTATGTAAATGCTCAGTTCTAATCTTAATTTTAAGAGATCGTATATCTTGAGGAAAAAGCTAAAAACCTAAATATGAATAAGGATATTGTAATTGAATTTTTTCTTGAGCAACTACTAACCAAAATTCGGCTAAATGAAATTTCAGGTCCTTAAAACATGATTGTAGATCATCATAATTAGGATGAGCTAGTAATATGTCATCCATATAATGAATTATATATGCATCTTTCTATTTTTCATGAACTGGTTGAACAGCAGTAGCAACAAATTTTTGATAGAGGGTAGGACTGTTAGTCATCCCTTGAGGCAATATTTTCAATTGAAATCTATTCATAGGTTCTTTAAATTTTATAGCAGGTAAAGAAAAGGCAAATCTCTTCTTATCCTTTTCAGTGAGACAAATATTAAAGAAGCAGTCTTTTAAACCAATAATAATTTTGTGAAAATTTTCAGGAACTCCAACATTTATGGACAACCCTGATTGCAAAGTACCCATGAGAACCATGGTGCTATTCACAGCTTGAAGATCCTGAACTAATCTCCATTTACCAAATTTTTTCTTAATGACAAAAATTGGTGTATTCCAGAGGGAGTTACTGACTTCAAGACGAACAGCTGCCAATTGTTCCTGCACTAGCATATGAGAAGCTTCTAGTTTTTCTTTAGCTAGGGGCCACTGATCAATCCACACTGCATCATCACTTTTCCAAGTTATAGGATCAGCATGGAGTACAGGAATGTCAGTGGCCCCTAGAATGAATATCCAAGTCCTTTGGGATCAATTTGACCTGAGTGAAAAATAGGCTCAGTAAATCCTTTCTGGTCCTTGCCAAGTCCTTTTCCAGGAACAAATCTTGTTTTAAGCATCTGAGCTGTACCTACATCATTGGAATTTTCATAATACCCAGTTGAGATAAAAGATCTATTTGCCAAAGATTAATGACTAGTCCATCCAGCACATATGGTTGAATGGATCCCTGCTTTCCCTCAGCATCCCTCCATACTAATAATTCTGCACTCTGATGAGGATTTTGACTCTGACCAAAACCTTTAAGGTGAGAAATAGTCGGTGTTAAAGATCAAGAAGAGGGCCATTCAGATCTCTTTATTACTGTGACATCAGCACCAGTGTTAATGAGCCCAGAAAATCTTTTTCCATTAATCTATATATTCAATAGAGGCTTCTCCAATCCAATTTGAGTAACCCAATAAACATCTGTGGATGCACATCTTCCACAGCCTCGAGTGACATTAACATGTTTATGTTCTGAGGGTAGTAAAGGCAACAGTAATAACTGTGCAACCCAATGACCAGCATTAATAGTTATTATGACTTTAGTAGCAGTGGCCATAATTTTAATTTCCCCTTTATAGCCTTAGTCAATGACTCCAAGAAACACCTGAAATCCCTTCATGGTGGAGCTATTTCTACCTAAGACCAAAAACTCCTTCTTTTAAATGGTCAAAGATTCCTGTAGACAAAGCCTGAGTTCCCACTTCTGGGGTTAGTACTTTGTAGGAGGAGGCACAGAGGTCTAGTCCTGGGCTTCCTGGGGTTGCTCTTTTGAGGTCATGAATGGATTCTTGTTCAGAGTGGCCCCATAAACTTGCTTAGTAGGATCCAGAGCCAGGCTCTGGCCCCTGCTCCCATTTCCCTATGGCACTAAAGGAGTGCCTTTATCATCTCTCTTAGAGTAACATTCATTTCCCAGTGAATTGCCACAGTGGCACCTAGGACAAAGCCCAGGCACTCGAGGCCCTTTCTGAAGATTATTGCTTCCTGGACAATTGTGACCAAAATGTCCTTCAAGCACATATTTAAAACACCCTTTACCTGACTTCTTTTGTTTGTGTTCAAACCACTCATGGACAGTCATATCCTTGAGAGCAGCAGTTACAGCAATGACCTGATGAAAAGATGGGTCAATGTCTGCACAGAAGCAAATGTATCCACTGAGATTAGATTTTATATGATAAGGCCTAATAGCTGCTTGACAGGCTGCATTAGCATTCTCAAAAACCAATTGTTTGGCATAATCTACACCAACCTCTGGATTTCCAAAAATCCAGGATGCTGTTGTCAAGTCAATTGACAAATTCTTGAAAAGGCTCATTAGGACCTTGCCTAATACCAATAAGAGAAGAGCCAGACTCTACCTTGGCTGGAAGTTTCCTCCATGCCATAAGAGCTGCTAATTGAATTGGAGCATAAAGTCCTGGATCATACAGACCTTGAGTATTCTGATCAAAGCAACCTTCTCAGACTAAGGCATAAAATGTCCAGCCATTATTAGCCTGTATGTTACGTTTAGCTGTTTCCTTACATGCATCATAATATTCTGATTTCCAGAGAAGAAAATCACACCCCACACTCAAAACAGCCTTAACCAAAGTATACAAATCTTGAGGTGTGAGCCATTCAGCTGTGCTACTCTCCAAAAGGGCCATAGTAAAATGAGCATTGGGACCATATTGAGAGACTGCAGTTTTTAATTCCTTTATGAATTTAAAATTGAATCCATGAACCTCTTGGACTGCTGTGCCATCTGGCTGAATAGTCTCCACAATAGGGAAGATTAGCTGATTCTGATGTCTACTCTTAGTGGTTTCAGTGGCTTCCTTCTGTTCTGGCTCCTTACTAGCAGCATTACCTTTGTGAAGATCTTATAATTCTTTAAGTAATGCCTGATTCTCCTTTTCTAATTGGATCTGCATACGGAGCTTCTGATTTAGTTGACAGAGTTCTTTATAAAAATCTACAGTTCCCACCACCGGCCCACGAGGGCTATAAGGAGGTAACAGATTAAAAGGCATACAATCTTCAATATGGTATCTGAAAGCCTCTTTTTCTAACTCCTCTGCATTTCCTGGGTCTAAATCATTTTCTTCTGAAGTTTCAGAGTCCTAAATGACCTCAGCAATTGTCTTCTGTTTCTTATTAATTTTAGAAACCTTCTGCCTTCCTTCCCTGGTGCTAACATTCTTTTTAACATTATCTTCATTTCCACCCTTTGAAGTTTGTGAGAGTTCTTTCTTAAGACTAATATCCAATTCTTTTAAATCAGGGTAAATATTTTGTTTTGATTTCTTTTTCTCAGTTTACCTTTTTGATTCCACAGACATAAACTGGCTCTTCGTGAAAGCCTTAACTTCACTATCTAAACTAATTAAATCTACATTGTTTTTCGAGTCAGAAATCGACTTCTTTTTCTGTAAAAATTTCTGACCCTCTGTTACAGCCCCCAATACTGAAACAGATGGAATCTTCAAAAAGTCATTAATTAGACTCCAATAGGAAAAGGCTGTTACAGGGACTTTATCAGGTCCCGTAATTCTATAATAATCTTGAAAAGCGTCTCCTACTCACTTCCAATGTTTTGGATCAATCATACCTTCATCGAGAAACCAAGGACATGTTTCCTTAACAAAATTCAAAAAAAAAAATTCTTAAATCCTCATTTTTAACCCTTACTCCTCGAGTCTGAAAAGTTTCCTTTAACTGTCACTTGTACGTTTCCTGCTGACTTATGCCTTGCCCCATGATTTATGACACAAAAGAAATTGCCAGGTTAGCAATTACTTTACTTACTTTCACTTTAGTCCATGCTGGGATTTCTCGAAAGTCCTCCACGCAATCCACCATACTTCAGGTCCCTCTTTCGGGCACCAAGTGAACCTGCCTGTGGATTCTCAAAGAGGTTCCTGAGGGGTGGAGTGAGGACCTAGGGGACAAGATGCTCGAGAAATGGAGACAAGACAGGATTCTTTGATCAAGTCCCATTTGATGCAGGTTCACAGAGCTGTTATATGGTAAAACATTTGGCAGTGAAAAATAAAACAGGATGGGGTAAGCAACCAGAAAAGACAAACTACCTGACCTTCACAGAGAATCTAATCTAAAGCATATGTCAGCACATTGTGTCTCATCGAGAACTCAGGGTACAGTCAGCAGCAACAGTTCCAGACTGACCAAACCACTTCCCATGACTAATGCCCCCACCTTGACACCACAGCTCAGGATTGAGAAAGACAAGTCTGACTCCATGGTCCCCTACAGGTCAATTTGCATTTATCTGCATGCTGACATCCAGTTGATCCAGCATCATTTGTTAAAAATGCTGTCTTTTTTCCACTGGATGTTTTTAGCTCCTTTGTCAAAGATCAAGTGACCATAGGTGTGCAGGTTCATATCTGAGTCTTCAATTCTATTCCATTGATCTTCCTGCCTGTCTCTGTACCAATACCAGACAGTTTTTATGACTATTGTTCTGTAGTAGAGCTTGAGGTCAGGAATGGTGATTTCCCCGAGAGATTTTTTGTTGTGGAGAATAGTTTTTGCTATCCTGAGTTTTTTGTTATTCCAGATGAATTTGAGAATTGCTTTTTATAAATCTATGAAGAATTGATTTGGAATTTTGATGGGGATTGCATTGAATCTGTAGATTGTTTTCAGCAAGATGACGGTTTTTACTATATTAATCTTGTCAATCAGTGAGCATGGGAGATCTTTTCATCTTCTGAGATCTTCTTTGATTTCTTTCTTCAGAGGCTTGAAATTCTTCTCATACAGAAGAATGCTTGGTTAGAGTCACAACAAGGTATGTAAAATTCTTTGTGACTGTTGTGAAGGGTTTCATTTCCCTAATTTCTTTCTCAGCTTGTTTGTTCTTTGAATAAAGGATGGCTACTGATTTGTTTGTGTTAATTTTATATCCAGTCACTTTTCTGAAGTTGTTTATAAGCATTAGGAGTTCTCTGGTGGAAGTTTTGGGGTTGCTTAAGTATACGATCATATCATCAGCAAATAGTGATATTTTGACTTCTTCATTTCCAACTTGTATGTATTTGACCTCCTTTTGTTGTCTGAGTGCTCTGGCTAGGACTTCAAGTACTTTATTGAATATATAGGGAGAGACTGGGCAGCCTTGTCTGGTCCCCAATTTTAGTGGGATTGCTTCAAGTTTCTCTCCATTTAGTTTGAGATTGGCTACAGGTTTTCAGTATTCTTGTTTTCACTATGTTTAAGTATGGGCCTTGGATTCCCGATCTCTTGAAGACTTTTAGCGTGAAGGGATGCTGGATTTTGTCAAAAGCCTTTTCAACATCTAATGAAAAGACCTTGTGTGTGTGTGTGTGTGTGTGTGTGTGTGTGTGTGTGTGTGTTTTCTTTAGCTTGTTAATGTAGTGGGTTACATTGATGGATTTCCATATATTGAACCATCCCTGCATCTCTGGGATAAAGCCTACTTGATCATGTTGATTTATCATTTTGATGCATTCTTGGATTCGGTTGGCCAGATTTTTGTTGAGTATTTTTTGCATCAATGTTCATAATGGAGATTGGCCTGAAGTTCCCTTTCCTTGTTTTGTCTTTGTTTGGTTTAGGTATAAACATTATTGCGATTTCATAAAATGAGTTGGGTAGTGTTCCTTGAGTTTCTATTTCATGGAATAATTTGAACAGTATCAGTGTTAGCTCTTCTTTGAAGATCTGATAGAATTCCCCACTAAACCCATCTGGTCCTGTGCTTTATTTTTCTTTTTCCTTTTTTGATGGGAGACTATTAACAACTCTTCTATTTCCTCAGGATTTATGGGACTATTTCGATCTTTTATCTGATCCTGTTTTAACATTGGCACCTGATATGTATCTAGAAAATTGTCCATTTCATCCAGATTTTCAAATTTTGTTTAGTATAAGCTCTTGTAGTAGGATCTGATGAATTTTTGAATTTCCATAATTTCTTTTGTTTTGTCTCCCTTTTCATTTCTGATTTTAGTAATTTGGGTAGTGACTCTGCCCTTTGGTTAGTCTTTTCAAGGGTTTATCTCTCTTGTTGATTTTCTCAAAGAACTAGTTCCTGGTTTTGCTGATTCTTTGTATAGTTCTTTTTTTTTTTTTTTTTCTATTTGATTTCAGCCCTGAGTTTGATTATTTCCTACTGTCTACTCCTCTTGGGTGCATTTGCTTCTTTTTGTTCTAGAGCTTTCAGGTATATTGTCTAGTTGCTAGTGTAAACTAACTCTCTCTCTCTCTCTCTCTCTCTCTCTCTCTCTCTCTCTCTCTCTCTCTCTCTGAACTTAGAGCTGTCAGTTTTCCCCTTAGCACTGTTTTCATTGAGTCTCATAAGTTTTGGTATGATGTGTCTTCATTTTCATTAAATTCTAAAATGTCTTTAATTATTTTCCTTTATTTCTTCCTTGACCAAGCTATCATTGAAAAGAGTATTTTTCAAATTTCACCTGTATGTGTGTTTTCCATTGTTTTTATTTAAACCTAAGAATAGCCTTAGGCCATGGTGATCTGATAAGTTGCATGGAATAATTTCAACATTTCTTTGTCTGTTGAGGCCTGTTTTATGACCTATTATAAGATCAGTTTTGGAGAACGTATCACGAGGTGTTGAGAAGAAGGTATGTTCTTTGCTTTAGGATGTAATGTTCTATAAATATCTGTTAGATACATTTGGTTCATCACTTTTGTTTGTTTCCCTGTGTCTCTGTTTAGTTTCTGTTTCCATGATTTGTCCATTGTTGAATGTGGGGTGTTGAAGACTCCCACTATTATTGCATGGGGTAAAATGTGTGCTTTTAGTTTTAGTAAGATTTCTTTTATGAATGTGGGTGGCCTTGCATTCAGGGAATTGATATTCAGAATTGAGAGTTCATCTTGGTAGATTTTTCCTTTGCTAAGTATGAAGTGTCCCTTCTTATCTTTTTTGACAATTATTGGTTGAAAGTCAATTTTATCAGACATAAGAATGGCTACTCCCATTTTTTTCTTGGGACCATTTGCTTGGAAAATTATTCTCCTACCTTTGACTCTGAAGTAGTGACTGCTTTTGTCACTGAGGTGGTTGTCTTGTATGCAGCAAAAATGTTGGGTCCTGTTTACTTATCCAGTCTGTTAGTCCATGTGTTTTTATTGGGGATTTGAGACCATTGATGTTAAGAGATACTAAGGAAAAGTGATTGTTGCTTACTGTTATCTTCTTCTTTGTTAAAGGTGAAATGCTGTTTGTGTGGTTATCTTCTTTTGGGTTTGTTGAAAGACGATGCTTTATTGCTTTGTTCTCCTGTTGGTATTTTCTACCCATTATCCTTTGTAGAGCTGAATTTGTGAAAAGATATTGTGTAAATTTGCATTTGTAATAGAATATCTTGTTTTCTCCATCTATGGTAATTGAGAGTTTTGCTGGGTATAGTAGTTTGGGCTGACATTTATGTTCTTTTAAGGTCTGTATGACATTTGCCCAGGATCTTCTAGCTTTCATAGTTTCTGTTGAGAAGTCTGGTGTAATTCTGATAAGTCTGCCTTTATATGTTACTTATCCTTTTTCCCTTACTACTTTTAATATTCTTTCTTTGTTTAGTGCATTTGTTGTTTTGATTAATATGTGATGGGAGGACTTTCTGTTCTGGTCTAGTCTGTTTAGAGTTTGTTGTAACTCAGCAGACCCCTCAGTGTCTCAGGTCATGTGTGCAACCCCTCAAAACACAGCTTGATGAGAAGATTGCTAAAATAGCATGAGGTTTAATGATCCACAAACATGGGGTTGCTCATTATCACAGGGAGAGTCAACCACAAACAAAGATAATACACACCTTTTATACCCTTTGTGCAATGGGGGTGACACATCATGGAATGGGGGTGCCATGCTACAGTCAATATGTTTTTAAAATTTACAGGTCAATAGTGATATTTCCAATAAGATTGATGACAGTTTGGGGCCTTCCCTGGAACTCAGTAGCAGGAGAGGCAGGGGTGGGGATTGATTCAGAGAGGTGTCACATCTTATTTTATCCTGTCTTGGTTAACACAGCCTGAGCCTGATCACTTTGTCTGCTTGAAACTTTTGTTTTTACATTCTTAGAGCCTTCTTTAATGTTCTCAGAAAATCAGGAAACATCTGGTGTTGGAGAGGATGTGGAGAGAGAGGAAAACTCCTCCACTGCTGGTAGGATTTCAAGCTGGTATAACCACTCTGGAAATCAGTCTGGCAGTTCCTCAGAAACTGGACATGACACTCTTGGAGGACTCTATTATACCACTCCCAGGCATATAACCAGAGGCCTCCCAGGCATGCAATAAGTACACATGCTCCACTATGTTCATAACAGCCTTATTTATAATAGGTAGAAGCTGGAAAGAACCCAGATACAAAAATGTGGTATATTTACACAATGGAATATTACTCAGCAATTAAAAACAATGAATTCATGAAATTCTTAGGCAAATGGTCAGAACTGGAAAATATCATGCTTAGTGAGGTAACCCAATCACAGAAGAACACACATGGTATGTAGTCACTGATAAGTGAATATTAAACCAGAAGCTTGGAATACTTAAGTCACAATTCACATATCAATTGATTCCCAAGAAAAAGGAAGGAGAGGCCCCTGGTCTTGGAAAGACTGGATGTAGCAGTGTAGGGGAATACCAGGACAGAGAAGCAGGAGTGGGTTGACTGGCGAACAGGGGGAGTGTAGAGGGTTTATGGGACTTTATGGGAGGGGGGAACCGGGAAAAGGGAAATCATTTGGAATGTAAATAAAGAATATAGAAAAAACAAAACAAACAAAAAAAAATAAAAAAAAAAACAACTCTGTTCTCTATGCCACCAGGGAAGGTCAGGGCAGGAGCTACACTTGGCAGCTCCAGCCAGGCTGGTTGCCTCTCTGTGGCTTCTCTGCCTTAAAAGGGACATTACAAATTTAAGCTTTTACCTGTTCATCACAGAGAGGCACTCTTACTGGGGAGGGAACCTTGCTCTCCACAAGTTCTGTAGGCTTCTTGTATGCTCATGGGCATTTCTTACTTTAGGTTAGGGAAGTTTTCTTCTATAATTTTGTTGAAGATATTTACTGGTTCTTTAAGATGTAAATCCTCACTCTTTTCTATACCTATTATTCTTAGGTTTGGTCTTCTCATTGTGTCCTGGATTTCCTGGATGTTTTAGGTTACAAGTTTTTTGCATTTTGCATTTTCTTTGACTGTTGAGTCAATGTTTTCTATGGAATCTTCAGCATCCTAGACTCTTCTGTCTCTTATATTCTGTTGTTGATGCTTATATGACTCCTGAATTCTTTCCAAGGCTTTCTATCTCCAGAGATGTCTCACTTTTCAATTTCTTTATTTTTTCTACTTCCATTTTTAGATCCTGAATAGTTTTGTTCAGTTCCTTCACTTGTTTGTTTGTGTTTTCCTGAAATTCTTTAAGGGATTTTTGTGTTTCCTCTTTGAGGTCTTCTACCTATTAACTCATTTTCTCCTGTGTTTCTTTAAGGGATTTTTGTGTTTCCTCTATAAGGGCTTCTACCTGTTGACCCATATTCTCCTCTATTTCTTTAAGGGATTTTTGTGTTTCTTCTTTAAGGGCTTCTACCTCTTTACCGATGTTTTCCTGTATTTCCTTAATGAAGGTACTTATGTCCTTCTTGAAGTACTCTATCAGCATTATGAGATGTGATTTTAAATACAGCTCTTGCTTTTCTGTTGTGATGGGGTATCCAGAATTTGCTGTTGTGGGAGAACTGGCTTCTTATGGTGCCATGTTGCCTTGTTTTCTGTTGGTAGTGATCTTGCATTTGCCTTTGGCCATCTAGTTATCTCTGGTGTTAGCAGGTCTTGTTTTTTCTGTCTCTGGCTTCTCTGTCCTGAAAGCCTGTGTGTCTGTACTACTTGGATTCCCATTCTCTCAAATGCCCTGCATATGGCTTTTTCTCCCACAAGTATCAGGATATGGGGTCTTCCCTGCAGCAGACCTAGCAAGGGTCTAATGTCTTGCACGTTGCTGGTTTTTGAATTCCCTACATGCTTCTAGTTCTCTGGAAACTATCAGGAAATGGTGCCTTCCCTGTGGCAGAACTGACAGGGGTTCTACCACAGCATAAGGAATTGGGAAGGTGGCAGTGGAGGAGGAGGAAGAAGGAAGGGAAGGTTAGTTGTATTCTGAGGGGAGGGCAAAGTTTTGCTGGTTGCTGGGTAGTGTGTGCCAGCCATGGGCTCTGAGCTCCCAGAGGTGGGGGGTGGTTCTTGCCAAATGCCCTGCATGCTGATGGTTCTCTAGAAAGTATCAGGAGATAGGGGCCTTCCCTTTGGCAGAATTGGCAGGGAATGTACTGCAGCAGAAGGAACAGGGCAGGTGGTAGAAGAAGGGTCCCTCTTCTGCCTCTTAACCCAAATGCTTGTCCTTTGTTCTGACATCCTCGTGCTGCTGATACTCAGGCAAGTTCATATATGTTGATATCAGCTTTAATAAATTCCATCTCTTCCATGTCCTCTCCTGTGTACGTGTGGCTGTCAACTTTATGGATGGGCATTGCTGTGAATTGCTCTGAGATGTACTTAAGGAGGTCCTGGATGGCTATTCTGTTACTGGTGAAAGTGACTGCCACCTTGAGACCATGTGGTAAGACAAGACAGCTGTCTTGATTTCTTTGACAGTTTCTTCCACAAAGTAACAGGTCCTCATATAGATGTCTGTTTATGTAAGACAGCAGACATGCTACAGTATTGACTGTGGTGGCAACCATAAATACCCATCATGTTCCCGACACCGAAAACCTGCTGGGTCATAATGAGGGCCTGATACTGCTGGCTTCTGTGGATAATAAAGGGGTCAAGGTTTGGTGTGATGAAATGGAGACATGGGAAGGACACCAGACACTAAACTGGCTAGGAAAGGGGAGGCCATTGTAAGATGGAACATAATGACCAATGAAGTAGTTCTCATCACTGTAGGTTAATGGGATGAGTTTGAAAGCATAGAAACAGATATCATAGAATGTTTCATTACCAATTCAGTAGGTGTCATTAGTGCCCTCTACCAGCTGCTGGTAAGAAATGTAGGGTTCAATCATGTTGTTGAGCAATTTGGTTTGAACATTACACTGAAGTTGCTTATGATATAGTCGGGCAATCATTTGCAGACATCTCTGAAGAAGTAAGGTTTCCACTCCTAGCCTGTTCTTCCACTACAATTGGCTGAAGTGACAGAACAATATAATCAGAAATGTTCCTGTGTCCACATCTTAATTGATGAGATTACAAGTGCCCACTACTGCAATTGGGTTACATGACTGCTGGGGATATTTCTTCAGGTCTTTATGTTTGCACATCAAATCGTTACTGATTACTTACTTTTTAGAGGTTGTTATCACCCAAGTGACTCCAGGGATAACTGACTTTCATATACCCATGTGGTTTCGCTATATAAAGGAGCAAAAGTATACCCAACTAGATTGCGATGTGAATTGAAATATACATAAAACACGATTCATGTATCGAACTATCTGACTAACACTGAATAATGAATGAGTCCCCCCAGGTATGAGATATGCATTTATTTACCTTAGCCCTGATATTTATGATAAAGTTTGATTTGATATAATTCCAGTTTAGAGACAAATGTAATATAAATATTTATCTACTGTTTTTCATACCTAAAGTGAGGGAAAAATATAATGTGTGTTAAATAAACCTAGCATAGAATCTCAGTTCCATAAGGTGCTATTTTCTTATGTAAAGTGTTAGAAACAATCAATACAAAACATATGTTGAAACAAAAAGTAAATCCTTTTAGATCTTAGTTCCCCTACTTTATCAGTGTTCTCATATTTAAAACCTGGCTCTAGATATAAACTCTTAAGTATGAAAGGATTGAAAAAATTATGTATGTACAGTTTAGGTCAAAATTGAAAAAAAAAAAAGTACCTAATCTTTTTTAACTTGCCTATAATAGTACACGATTTATAGAAATGGATAAAGTGAAAGCCAGGAAGTATGCAGATGAGGACATATTTTTCTTATGGGAAAATGTATGTTGTTTTTGTTTCAGAACTCATGCCAATAACCATCTTCTTAACAAGAACATTCATTGCTATACCTGTTCTTAAGAACTAAAAAATTAAATTTAGTCAGATTTAAAATGAAATAGTATTATGTTACATTAAATATTATTCTCATTTTCCCAAGAAAATAGCAGAAAACAATAGCAGAAATGTTTATTTATGCTCTCAATATGGGTACAGTCTATCAGCAAGGGAAAACCTGGCAGCAGAAATGTGGTCACATATCATGCAATTAGGAAGTGAAAAGACAAATGTTGGTGCTCAGTCTGCATTTTTTTCAATCAAGAACCACAGCCCATGAAACAGCATCAACCACTGTAAGGTTGCATCTTTGCACCTCAATAAATACATTATAGAAAAGAAACTACTTCATAGGCAACCCAGAGTTTTGTCTCTTACATGACTCTAGCTCCTGAAAAAAAATGATGATCAATATCAACCATCACAAATAATTACTAATTAATAAGGGTATTCATCAGGACTTGATAACTGGTACAATGCCTGACTCATAGATGTAGCTCTGGTCTCTCTAGAAGCTGAAAATTAGTCTGTATCTACTTCTGTGTAATGCTGCTCCTTCTTTCTTAATGGACACAGTCTCCTCCAAGTTCTGCTGCAGCTCATCTTCATCTTCCAAGTGTGTAGCAGAGTTTTCCCCTAATTGAATTAAATGTTAGTGCAACAGGAAGCCTGTGATTGATCAGGAAAAAGAGAGGCAGAACAAAGTGTTTCAGATACAGTGACAAAGGAGGAGGAAAGTGGAGAAGGAAGGAAAGATAGAGGAGGAATAGGACAATCCAGATTCTGCATAGCTTTAAATGGCCACAGGTAGTTCTGATTACCTTAGAAGGAATGGATAATTACAGGAGAATATCTGTCTTATTTAGGTGGGCAATTAATTTTTTGATACATAAATCTGACTGATTAATTACAAGCTACTAGATTTTGATTTTCTGAGTTAAGGGGAATTATGACCGTAACCAACAAGATTTAGTATCTAAATTTAGCTGAAGTTTTGGCTAATGAGTTTTTTATGTGTAAGCCAGTTACTAGGCTATTCCTATGTCTTGTAATCAGCAGATCAATTTACCTGACCTATTTAGTATTCATGATTATTTTTTTGGTTTCTGTCTGCAGCCAAGAACTTCAGGGGTTTTCCACTATCAGATCTGGTCCATATTACTTTGGAAGGGGTCCAAAGCCTTTTATCCTTTCCTGTTAACACAAATACAGTGCCTCTCCCCACAAAAAGCATGATCTTGGTCTAGTAATTGGAAATCATTAAAGATGTAGAATGAATCAGATTAATACCTCTACTTCTCTCGCAGAGGATATTTAATATCATAACTACTAACCTTATAGTCATCTTTATTTTGTTAATTAAAACAATTCAAAGCAATTAAAACAATCTAAGCAAATATTATCTGTTGAGATAGTGTTCCTCTGTTTTGTTTTTACATGATTAATTTTTAATATTGAGATCAGTGCCCAAGTTTCTACTGGTTATCAAGGGGAGAGCCCATTGTGGGTGGTGCCATCTCTGGGCTGGTAATCCTGGGTTCTATAAGAAAGCAAACTGAGCAAGGATGAGAGAGCAAGCCAGTAATTAGCATCCCTCCATGACCTCTGAATCAACTCCTGCTTCCTGATCTGCTTGATTTCCAGTTCTGACTTCCTTTGGTGATGAACAGCAATGCGGAAGTGTAAGCTGAATAAACCCTTTCCTTCCCAATGTGCTTCTTGACCATGATGTGTGTGTAGGAATTGACACCTGACAAAGACACCATTTGTAGCAGTGAATTAATTAAACTGCTTTGCCTTCTAGTAGGTTTCACACTACTGCACTCACCCAAGATTTGTCTGAATTCATGAATGAAACACACACACACACACACACACACAAACACACACACATCATATCACATCACATACATTGCACACACACTCACACACACACACATCATATCACATCACATACATTGCACACACACACACACACACACACACACACACACACAAACACCACCCCCACCTCCACCACCACCACCACCTAATTGTGATATGCATGGACTAGGTCAATGGTTGGGCATTTCTAAACATCCTTATTCATTAGCACACTTCCCTCCAGTATTCCTGGCTTAACATCTCTTAAATTTATGTTTTATCTTTGCTACCCTGTTACCTTTTTGTTAGCATGCTGCTGTAAGGCTGTGTTCCCTTTCCACCTTCATTGTAGGATGCTTTTTCTCCTGCAGCTCAAAACTTTAAGACAAAGCATTGGAACCATTCCCCAGCAGTGAAACATAATGGTGTGAAATAACTAGAATCAGGGGTAGTTATTATTTATATGGGACAAAATACTTTAAAAATTACTAAAAGTATAAATGTTCACATAATCTTCAGGGGAGGTGGCTCAGTTGATAAAATGTTTGTTGTGTCAACGTGAACTTCACAGTTTTCAAGTCTTTAGCATCAGTGTGGAAAAGCCAGTGCTGTCACATGTGCCAATAATCGCAGTAATAGGAAACTGTAAGCAAGAAGATTACTAGTGCTGGGGCCAGTTACACTAGGTGAATTGGCAAGGTTCAGGTATAATGAGAATCTGTTTCAGAAAATAAGGTGGAAAATGAATTAAACCAAAAACATAACAAAAACCAAAAAACCACATGATGCCAAAACCCAGCCTCAACATAACACCACATGTGAGTACATATACAGAACACACACATGCATTTATACACACAGAAAAAGTTGTGTATGGGAGTTCTTTATGTAAGTCGTACCTATATCACAACAAATACCAATATACAAGCCCATTGGGGCATTCTCAGTCAAGGACTCATAAAGAATATCCAGTGTTAAGGTTTTGACTATTTCTATTCATTATCATGCTAAATATTGGCCCTCTTTGTCTCCAAGAAATTAGAAGATCTTCATGTTGGCCCAAGTAGTGCAATGCAACCTTCCCCTCCCATTTGTTTCTGATTAGTGAATAAAGATGCTGACAGCCTCTGGCAGAAGAAAGGAATGGTGGGTTTTGGTTCTCTGGCTGTGTGTCTGAGAATAAGAAAGAGACGTAGGTGGAGAGAGGAGATGATGTCATGGGGTAGGTAAGTCATGAAAACTTCACCACAAGGGCTGGTCAGTTGAAATTAAGAACAGTCCAAATGGAACATGGAAAGTTATAACTTGGGATTATTGACATGGAAATAGACATAATATCATAGAGGGAATTTATATGCCCAACTCTAGTGCTTTAAAGGCATATAATATATGTAAAAGTTGTGTGTCCTTCATTTGGGAACTGATTAAGATGGGGCAGAAACTCTCAATTGAGATGAAATCCAGTAATCAACACATATGCACAGAAGCCAGAAAACATTCTTGGACATTCTGTCTTTACATGACTGAAATTGACAATGTCTTGAAATGCAATGAAAACTTACTATTAAGTTTTCTCTCGACTGGTGAAATGAGTCAATTCAAGCAGTATTGGATTATATTAAATGGAAGTTTATTGGGTAGCTGACCTTGGGCAAATTCACTGGCCCCAAAGACTAGCCAGGGGAGTTGCCAAAGACCATGGAAAAGGAAAGATATGGAAGGAGGAAGAGAAAAAAAAGATGTGCACTCAGAGAAGAGGAAAGAGAGGAAGAGAGAGAGGACAGAACAAAATATCTGGATTATGTACGGAAGAATCTCTGGGGAAAGAACAGTGCAGCCCCTTGAGCTGGAAAGCTCAGAGTTGGTGGCATTGTACACCAGGTAGAGACTGAATTCTGCAAGAACCTAGCAGCCAGATCTGGTTCAGTATGTAAAATATGTACCTCAGTCCCTTGTTCCTGATCTGAAACCAAACACTATATCCAAATCCACGTACATAGGCTGTAGTTTTCAACAGAGTTTGGTTTGTTATTGTATTTATCCCACAGCATATGACACACTTTAAGGTCTCATTTCCAAATTTGGAACTGGGCTAGTTAGTTGATTCAATGAGTAGCAGCTGTAAAAGCACTTGGTACAAATCTGAGAACCTTAGTTCAGTCCTCAGATCCCACATTAAAAACCCAGACAATTTGTAATAACAGCACTCCTGTGGCAAGAAAGTATTCAGCTCTCCAGTTGTCTAGGCTGGTATATACACAAAATAGGAGCAACAAGAGAGACAAGACCCTGTCTCAACACAGTATAAGGACAGAACCTGCTCCTGATATTGGTACTCTCATTTCCCCTGTATACCCTGGCTTGCATTCACTTACTCTCCTATCCTTTTCTCTTCTTCTTTCCCCCTACTACTGCAGGCCTGTGTGTGTGTGTGTGTGTGTGTGTGTGTGTGTGTGTGTGTATTCTCCAAATAATTCTGAGCTTCACAATCCAGTGTGAAGGCAGTTTGTTATATATGGCTGCTTAAGACAACAAATATATTCAGGCACTCTGGAGTATTTTATGCAGTTTTTGTATGCTAAAATGTACTATTTGGTTCAATGTATTTCAAATAAAAAGCAGTAACTCTGTGTTGTATTAAAGCAAATTGTAGTCTTGACTTGGCCCATAAATAAAGGTGTGTAAGCATTGTCTATTAATTTTCCTGTTTTGGTGGTTTTTTTTTTTTAACTTAGGCACAAATTCTTTTTTGTTAACTGTAATGTCTATGCTCACCTGGTTTCTAACTTTATATTTTTAATTTAATAGTTATGTGACTAATGGACAATGCTAGATTGACTTCATCAATACACATTCGACTGAAATGAATTTATACCAGTAAATTTCCCAGTTTAAATACTGTGACTTGAGTAATCTTCAGAGTTGCTTTACATTAACGTTAAGGACATGGATTCAGAACAGTTCCATGGATATGAAAAGTTGAGGATGCTCAAGTTATTCATAAAAAATGAAGTTTCATGTGCATGTAATCTATACATCATTCCTTATAGAAATGCTTGCAGTTAGTTACTATACCCAAAATAATTCAATGGCTTGCAAATAATGTAATTTGTTGCTTTAGAAATAATTACAAGAGGAAATATTCACTTGTATAGGATCCATGTATTTTTCTGAATATTTTTAACTCAAGCCTGCAGAATGTGTTGGTGTGATAGTCACATGTACAGAGATGCTCTCCTTTAGCCAACTAGTAATTCACCTATTGAACATATTTGGTTGCAGAACCATGTCATATCTTCCTAAAAATCAGTGTACACCTAGTTAATCTACAATTCACGTAATTTCTAATGAGATTAACAGAAAATGATTTAATAGAAAGTGTTTGAAAATATTTATGATGAAAATAGAAATGCATGTACATTTCCTAAAATATTTATGTTTATGATTCTGTAGTACTGAGCATGAACATACATTATCTACACTGTATTTATCTTCAAAGTACTACTGTAACATACATCTAACATACATTCTGTACCCTTTCTTTAACTTTAGACACTAAGCAACAAATTTGCAACTTATGAAGTTCCTCAAACAGAAATTTCAGGTATGTTCTCACCTTCACCCTCACCCTCTCCCTCTCCTTCTCCATCTCCTTCCCCCTCCCCTACCCCTACCCCTCTCCCTCTGCCTACCTTATCTTCCCTCCCTCTCCCTCCCTCGTTTCCCCTCCCTCTCCCTCCCTCATCTTCCCTCCTTCTCCCTCCTTCCCTCCCTCCTCTCTCTCTCTCTCTCTCTCTCTCTCTCTCTCTCTCTCTCTCTCTCTCTCTCTCTCTCTCTCTCTCTCTCTGTATTTCTTTGTATGTTTTTCTTATGTGCATTTCACATTTCTATTAGTAAACCCAACTCCTGCTGGCTTCAGGCTAACATGTTATTAAAATGCCAATAAAAAAGCATATTATAGATGTTCTCCAGTGTGTTTTCTATCCTAGTTTAAATAAAAAAATGGATAAAAGGACACTAAGTAAAAGGTCACATAATAAAATAAAGCCAGAAAATCAATTGTTTCTACTACATATTCAATTACTTGAAAAATATGACTTTGAAAAACATTATAAGATTATTAGATACTTACTACTGCAATGTGCCAAGGAAAGATCTTCTATTCATATATTGACATGGATTATGTAAAAATGAGGGAAGATCTAAGGTGTAACTGGTATGCCTTCATTAAATTCAAACAGCACAGGGGTGGTTCAATTGTTTCTTGAGGAAGGCAAGTAATGTAGAATCTTTTTTTTTTTTTAACAAATACAAAACTTTCAATCATGTTTTAGCTCAAGTGAAGAGACTGAAAAGTAAGATGATGTTTAGTAAGGATATTGGCATTTTAGGAAATCTAATATGACTGCCTACCTTGCATTTAGAATTTGTGTTACACTGTAGAAGTAATTGACTGTTGTGAAAAATAATTGCCTAGGGAAATTGCACAGTCAGTCAAGTGTTTATGATGTAAACAGAACTTCAGCTTCCTGCTCCCATGTGAAAAGCTGGACACAGTAACAAATACATCCAATCCCAGTTCTGGAGAGGTCAACAAGAGGGTTCTTGAATCATGCTGGCTACTAGTGTTGCCCAATTCAATTTCTTTGCTTCAAGTTCATTGAGAGATCTTGTCTCAAAAACAATAAAGTGGAGTGACAAACACATCAGCAGTTAAAAACACTTGTCCCTCTTCTAGATTACCCATGTTCAGTTCTCAGCACCCATTTTGAACTGCACAAAATGGCCTGTAACTCCAGCTTAAGGGATCTGGCACCCTTTTCTGGATACATTAGGTACTCATATATATGTAGCATATGCAGGTGAAGAAACATAAATAAATAATTAATAATAAATATTTTCGACCACAAGTTTCAAGTATGTTCAGTATACAGGCTCAAAGTCTAATTAAAAGCTAGTAACACGGGCATATGATCAGTGGAATTGGGACAGGAGTCTTCTCTTCCAGCCGCCATTTGCAGCAGGGAACCAGGCGGCTCCACAGTCTTCTGTGCTTAGCCTACCAGAAGAGAATGATCTCCCAGTAGAGATTTCATTTCTGAGCCCAGAGGTGAGATCTCCACATTCTCTCTGAAGGGGTACAGCTAGGAGTGCACAGGGCATACGATCAGTGGAGCAGCTGGGACAGGAGTCTTCCCTTCAGGCCACAATTTATAGCAAGGAACCAGGCAGCTCCACAGCCTTCTTTCCACGGACCCTGCAAGAAAAAAGTTGGTCTCCCAGGAGTACAGAAACAGGTTTATAGGCCCATAGGAGGGGTAAGCTCCAGCCAGAGACTACAAGACCAACTAACACCAGAGATAACCAGATGGCAAAAGGCAAACACAAGAACCCTACCAACAGAAACCAAGGCTACTTGGCAACATCAGAGGCCAGTTCTCCCAATACAGCAAGTCCCGGATGCCCCAGCACACCTGAAAAGCAAGAGTTGGATTTAAAGTCTCTTCTCATGATGCTGTTAGAGGACATCAAGAAGGACATAAATAAATCCCTTAAAGAAATACAGGAGAACACAGGTCAAATCTTAAAGGCTGTTAAAGAGGAAACACAAAAATCCCTGAAAGAAATAGAGGGGAACATGGGTGAACAGGTAGAGGCACTTAAAGAGGAAACACAAAAATCCCTTAAAGAATTACAGGAGAACACAAAAAACAAGTGAAGGAACTGAACAAAGCCATCCAGGATCTAAAAATGGAAGTAGAAACAATAAAGAAATCACAAAGTGAGACATCTCTGGAGATAGAAAATCTTGGAAAGAATTCAGGAGTCATAGATGCAAGCATCAATAACAGAATACAAGAGATAGAAGAAAGAATCTCAGGGGCTGAACATACCATAGAAAACATTGACTCAACAATTCAAGAAAATGCAAAATGCAAAAAGCTCCTGAGCCAAAACATCCAGGAAATCCAGGACACAATGAGAATACCAAACCTAAAGATTATAGGGTATAGAAGAGAGTGAAGATTTCCAACTTAAAAGGCCAGTAAGTATCTTCAACAAAATTATAGAAGAAAACTTCCCTAACCTAAAGACAAAGATGTCCATGAACATAAAAGAAGCCTACAGAACTCCAAACAGACTGATTCAGACCAGAAAGTCCTCCTGGCACATAATAATCAAAACACCAAATGAACTAAACAAAGAAAGAATATTAAAAGCAGTAAGAGAAAAGTAACCTATAATGGCAGGCCTACCAGAATTACACCAGACTTCTCACCTGAGACGATGAAAGCCAGAAGATCCTGGGCAGATCTCATACAGACCCTAAGAGAACACAAATGCCAGCCCAAACTACTATACCCAGCAAAACTCTCAATTACCATAGATAGATAAACCAAGATATTCCATGATAAAACCAAATTTACCCAATATCTTTCCATAAACCCAGCCCTACGAAGGATAATAGTTGGAAATCACCTACATGAGGAGGGAAACTACACCCTAGAAAAATCAAGAAAGTAATTTTTTTACAACAAACCTAAAAGAAAGTAACCACACAAACATAAAAAGAACATCAAAAATAACAGGAAGTAATAGTCACTATTCCTTAATATCTTAGAATGTCAATAGACTCAATTCCCCAACAAAATATATAGTCTAACAGAGATGTTTTTCATGTGGATCTTTGATTTTATCAGAAAATGTTTGTGACTCCTCTTTCAATTCATTAACACTTTTTGTGTCTACCATTTTGACTGTATTATTTTCCATGATAATCTTTAATTTTAACATTTTTTTCTGTGTATTTCTTCGATTTTTCGAAGGTGTTTTTCATGTAGATGTTTGGTTTCGTCGGGGGGTGTGTGTGTTTGTAGTTCCACTTTCAATCAATTTAGGAATGTTTTTGTGCCTAGCAATTTGTCGGTATAATTGTCCATGATAATCTTTAATTTTAACGTTTCTCTGTATTTTTCCTCAATTTTGTCAGAAGTATTTTCCATGTGCATCTTCAGTTTTATCAGACAATGTCTATAATTTTACTTTCAATCAACTTAGGAACATTTTTATACCTTCCATTTTATCTGTATAATTTTCCATGTAATAGTCATTTTTTACATGTTTTTCTATATATTTCTTGAATTTTTTCAGGAATATTTTCCTTGCAGATTTTCAATTTTATCAGAAAGTGTTTATAATTCCACTTTCAAAAAATATAGGACTATTTTTATGCCTACCATTTTATCTGTATAATTTTTCCATGAAATACTCAATCTTAACACATTTTTTATATATTTCTTCACTTTTATCAGAGATATTTTCCAGGTAAATCTTCAATTTTATCAGAAAATGTTTATAATTCTACTTTCAATCAACTTAAGAATATTTTAATTTCTACCAATTTATCTATATAAGTTTCTTCAATTTACCAGAGATATTGTACATTTAAATCTTCAATTTTATCAGAAAATGTTTTTTACTTCTACTTTCAATCAATTTAGGAATATTTTTATGCCTACTATCTTATCTGTATAATTTTTCATGATATAGTCAGTTTTAACATGTTTTTCTATATATTTCTCGAGTTCTATCAGAAATATTTTCCTTGTAGATTTTCAATTTTGTCAGAAAATGTTTCTAATTCCACTTTCAATCAACTTAGGAATATTTTTATGCCTACCATTTTATCTGTATAATTTTTCCATGAGATAGTCAATCTTTTTTTTTTAATTTTATTTTCTAAGGTTTTTTTTATATATATACATTCAAAATCATTTCCCCTTTCCCGTTTCCTCCCTCCCCGAAAGTTCCATAAGCCCCCTTCCCTCCCTCTTTTCCCCATTCACCCCCCTCTCGCTTCTCTGTCCTGGCGTTCCCCTACATCCAGTCTTTCCAGGACCAGGGGTCTCTCTTTCCATCTTCTTAGAAATCTATTGATATGCGAATTGTGTCTAGGGTATTCCGAGATTCTGGGTTAATACCCCCTTATCAGTGACTGCATACCTAGTGTGTTCTTTTGTGATTGGGTTACCTCACTAAGGATGATATTTTCAA
The DNA here is from genome assembly GCA_036184385.1 of Tokudaia muenninki. Taxonomy (NCBI): domain Eukaryota; kingdom Metazoa; phylum Chordata; class Mammalia; order Rodentia; family Muridae; genus Tokudaia; species Tokudaia muenninki. The sequence goes on from BTHS01000003.1 coordinate 86,868,964, forward strand.
GTTCTGACCATTTGCCTAGGAATTTCGTGAATTCATTGTTTTTAATTGCAGAGTAGTATTCCATTGTGTAAATATACCACATCTTCTGAATCCATTCCTCCGTTGAGGGACATCTGGGTTCTTTCCAGCTTCTGGCTATTATAAATAAGGCTGCCACGAACATAATGGAGCATGTGTCCTTATTGCACGCAGGTAAAGCCTCTGGGTATATGCCCAGGAGTGGTATAGCAGGATCCTCCGGGAGTGTCATGTCCAGTTTTCTGAGGAACTGCCAGACTGCTTTCCAGAGTGGTTTTACCAGCTTGCAATCCCACCAGCAGTGGAGGAGTGTTCCTCTTTCTCCACATCCTCGCCAAAAACTGCTGTCTCCTGTGTTTTTGATCTTTGCCATTCTGACTGGTGTGAGATGGAATCTCAGGGTTGTTTTGATTTGCATTTCCTTAATGACTAAGGATGATGAACATCTCTTTAGGTGCTTCTGAGCCATTAGATATTTTTCAGGTGAGAACTCTTTGTTTAGCTCTGTACCCCATTTTTTAATAGGGTTACTTGCCTCTCTGGAGTTTAACTTCTTGAGTTTTATGTATATATTGGATATTAGCCCTCCATCGGATGTAGGGTTGGTAAAGATCATTTCCCAGTTAGTTGGTTGCTGCTTTGTCTTTTTGACAGTGTCTTTTGCCTTGCAAAAACTTTGTAATTTAATGAGGTCCCATTTGTCTATTCTTGATCTTAGAACATAAGCTATTGGAGTTCTGTTCAGGAAATTCTCCCCTGTGCCCACATGTTCAAGGTTCTTCCCTAGTTTCCTTTCTGAGATAATCAATCTTAACGTGTTTTTCTATGTATTTCTTCAATGTTATCAGAGATATTTTCTATGTATATTTACACAGTGGAATACTACTCAGCAATAAAAAACAATAAATTCATGAAATTCTTAGGCAAATGGGGAATAGGGGGAGGGAAGAGGGCTTAATGTACTTTCGGGGATGGGGGGAACCAGGAAAGGGGAAATCATTTGGAATATAAATAAAGAATATTGAAAAAATTTAAAAATTGCATTAAAAATAAAAAAAATAAAAAATAATAATAGTAAATATTTTCTAATAGGCAGGGCGTGATAGCAGTAGAAACCCATCAAAGCCTTCTATCTTTCCCAAAGTCACACTAAATGGACTGTAACTGCTATTATTACCTCTTGTCATCATGAGATGCTGCCACTGACCTATAGAATCTGGAGGAACAATTAGCTTTTAATTCATACATTTCTCTTTTTACCTTAAGGATATTAACCCTTTTCTTGGGTCCTACTTATCAGATCCTGACTATAGAGCAAGCACCAGATAGCCACTCCTACTGGAGCATACAGCCATTGTAACAGTCTTAATCTACTCAGGGTTTATGATTCCTCAGCCTTCTGAGCCATGGGAGAAGTTGAAAACAGGTGACAATCTGGAAACTAGTTATGGAGGGGACTCAAATCCTGAAGACAAATAACTTTTGGCATATAATAAAAATCAATGATACAGTCTAGGCAAACTGCTGTTGTTCACTCAGCTCCTATGATTTGACTATAGCATATTAGTAAGTAATTATGCAAAGTTTTATATAATGAGTCAGCTCCTTTTAGATGCTTGTTGCTATTTTTACTTCAGGGATAAATGAGTACATTTTCTGAAGTGTGATAAATTTTCACATTGATAACACAAAATTATATAACAAAAAATATTATTCTATTTATGATTCTATAAATTATTAAGGAAAAACAAAGGCAAAATCTTCTTCAGTCCATGTATGACAGGTTTTAAAACTTGCTGGAGAGATGGTTTTACAGGTAAGTGTATCTACTGTGATTTAAGAATACCCAGGCTCTGTTCCCACTACCCATTTCATATGGTTCATAACTGCCTGGAGCACCAGCTGCTCCAGTAATCTGATGCCCTTTTCTGGCCTTCATGGGCATACACACACACACACATACACACACACACACACACACACACACACAAAACATACACACACACACAAATGCACATTTGCACACCTAGAAAACACAAGCACTTGGTTATGCTCATGCACACCACACAGGTGACACACACAAATGAAAATATACAGATATGCATGAATGCATAGCACCAAGCAAAGGCATATGCACAAGCACACACACATACATGCACAGAATTATATAAGCACACACACAAGATAGATTTTTGAAAGAAACTGGATGTCAAAAGAATGCTGTATTTTAAAGTTTAATTTCAGTCTTAGCATTCATACCAAGATCTAGTCTCAGTACTTCAACTTCATTCCCAGAGCATATTTTAAGAAATTACTGAAGCAGGATTCTCAGGAAACACAAAGCATATCCAAATGACATAACAGTAATTTTGATAGGGCAGTTCTTTAAAAATACATAGACATCTTAGCCATTCTGACTGGTGTGAGATGGAATCTCAGGGTTGTTTTGATTTGCATTTCCCTAATGACTAAGGATGATGAACATCTCTTTAGGTGCTTCTTGGCCATTAGATATTCTTCAGGTAATAACTCTTTGTTTAGCTCTGTACCCCATTTTTTAATAGGGTTACTTGCCTCTCTGGAGTTTACCTTCTTGAGTTCTTTGTATATATTGGATATTAGCCCTCTGTCGGATGTAGGGTTGGTAAAGATCATTTCCCAGTTAGTTGATTGCCGCTTTGTCTTTTTGACAGTGTCTTTTGCCTTGCAAAAACTTTGTAATTTAATGAGGTCCCATTTGTCTATTCTTGATAATCAAAACAACACTGAGATTCCATCTCACACCAGTCAGAATGGCTAAGATCAAAAACACAGGAGACAGCAGTTGTTGGCGAGGATGTGGAGAAAGAGGAACACTCCTCCACTGCTGGTGGGATTGCAAGCTGGTAAAACCACTCTGGAAAGCTGTCTGGCGGTTCCTCAGAAAACTGGGCATGACACTCCCGGAGGACCAGGCTATACCACTCCTGGGCATATACCCAGAGGCTTTACCTGCATGCAATAAGGACACATGATCCACTATGTTCATAGCAGCCTTATTTATAATAGCCAGAAGCTGGAAAGAACCCAGATGTCCCTCAACGGAGGAATGGATTCAGAAGATGTGGTATATTTACACAATGGAATACTGCTCTGCAATTAAAAACAATGAATTCACGAAATTCCTAGGCAAATGGTCAGAACTTGAAAATATCATCCTTAGTGAGGTAACCCAATCACAAAAGAACACACTTGGTATGCAGTCACTGATAAGGGGGTATTAATCTAGAATCTCGGAATACCCTAGACACAATTGGCATATCAATAGATTTCTAAGAAGATGGAAGGAGAGACCCCTGGTCCTGGAAAGACTGGATGTAGGGGAACGCCAGGACAGAGAAGCGAGAGGGGGGGTGAATGGGGAAAAGAGGGAGGGAAGGGGGCTTATGAGACTTTCGGGGAGGGAGGAAACGGGAAAGGGGAAATGATTTTGTATGCATATAAAAAAACTTAGAAAATAAAATTAAAAAAAAATACATAGACATAAGTGAAAAAGAAAAATTCTTTTTGATATTTCAGTCTGATTGTGACAAGTATTGGCCTGTACAAATATAATTACACAGACCATATGAAAGGAGAACAATCCTCTGAATATCAACTCAGTCAGGACCTGGGGAACCGATCCTGGAAAGCCTGGATGTAGGGGAATGCCAGAACAGAGAAGCAAGAGAGTGTTGAATGGGAAAAAGAGGGAAGGAAGGGGGCTTATGGGACTTTCAGGGAGGGCGGAAATGGGAAAGGGGAAATGATTTGGAATGTAAATAAAAACACTTAGAAAATTAAAAAAAGAAAATAAGTTCTATGTTTAAAAATAAAAATAAAAAATCCATAGGAAGCATAGCAGTTCTAGCAAACTTTTTCTCATTATGTGGCTCTGAACATTACTATTGATATCCACTCCTCTGAAAAGGTAAAATTCTGCCTTAATTATAGACTCAACTATCCTACTAAGGCAAATATGTATTTGACTTGGCCTGACATGAACAACGCTTTACCCCAAAGAGACAAAGAATTAATTCATTATGCCACCTGTGACTTTCTCTTCTCAAAGGAAGTAATCTTTGTCAACTTAAAATCTCCAACAGTGATTGTAATGTGAGACACTGGAACAAGGTCTCATGATAATAGCTACTGCTATGTTAACTTTGGATGCTTCTGTCCTATATTCTTACTTCAGTTTTAGGTCTTCAAGAGCAGTGATTTTATCCATTTCTTTTGTTTCCTTACCAGCCATTTACTATAGGGAAGGAAGACAAAATGCAGAACAATAAAATTAAGTTAAAAAGAAAAAACTAGTTAAATGAAAACATGACATTCTACTACATCAATATTTTACAAAACCACCCTCACAACAACAAAACACAATAAAATAAATAGCCAATCAGACAAAACAAACAAATGTGAAAATCTGGTGGTAACAGGAATTATCTTTCAGTTAATAAAACAAACCATGATATGTGAAGTCAAAATCATGACAAACATTGCTTTTCAAAATAGAATATCTGATGTCGTCTTACGAGCCATCTGCCTGCACACTTCAGCATCCACATTATGGGGATTTTATCTTACAGGACTTTAAAGGTAAAGGAAAACAGGTTGGGAGGGAATTTCATTGGTCAATAGCTGAAGTGTGGAAGTTATTAATTTTTGAACTATTCAAAATTATATAACATTTCCTTCTAGTATATATTCAATAAAATGAAAATGACCAAACATATTTTCCACATGTGGGTCTCAAGAGTATTATGAAATTAGTAGATAGACCACTTGCTGATTACTCAACAACAAAGACTATGTGATAAATGATTTTTTTTTGTCTCCCATTATGGATGAAATAGAAGTGTTCAGAGAAAATTAATAAAGAGTGCAATATAATAAAATTTATGTCACTTCTTTTGTCTGTTCTTTATTTCTGTGTAAGAATTTATAGTATATGAGAGTGTGGGAATATACAGTACATGTGCATGTATATATAAAGTGTTTATACATGTCCATGTAGATGCATATGATCATGTCTGGATGTGCTTATAGAGGTCAGAAGCTACTATTTAGTGTATTCTAATAACATTATTGACTTTCTATGACAGTGTTACATTTGTACTCATACATTACTGCTTAGTTAAACTGAAGAGTCAATGAAAGGGTAGGACCATCCTCTCTCCCCAATGACTAAGGTTGCAAATATGCTAAATAACAACAGGATTTTTATTTAAAATGCCAGGGAAGTGAAGTCCAGTCCTCAAGTTTTTATGCAGTTTCCAAACTTATGTAAACCCATTCTTTTTTTTTTTTTTTTTTGAATAAGGTTTTGATTTGTGAAGATGTCCGTATGGATTTTTGTAAAATATAGACATTCCAAGACTTCTTTATCCATTTTTTTTTTAAACTCTGTATTGATACTAAGCATCCGGTGACATGCCAAACTTTAAAGTCAGATGCTGTAGAGGTATGAATTATTCTATGAGCAGCAACAGGGAAAGAAATACAGAATTATTCAATCTGAATTTATCTCATGGCAGCTGCATCAATGAGACTAAAGTCCTTGTGAAAGAAAAGATTTCAATAGGCAAATAACGATCTGGCTGAATTAAAATCTTCAGACTGTGTTTACATATGTTTGCAGTACTGTCTGTGAGGAACAACTGTTTGCCCCTCACCACAGTCTGAGGAATAATCAGCTTGCTAGAGCATTGACAAATCTCATACATATGTCTGCTGGCTAAAACTCAAAGTTGCTTAAGAGCAGGTGTGTTTAAGACAAAAGTAAAATAAAAGATAAAATTGTAAAAAGATGTGTAAATTAGGAGTTATTTATATACTAAATACTAGGTCTGCAGATGGACACCTAAAACAGGGGATTATGGTATTTATCAACATCCTGAACATATATCACAATTATGGACACAATAGTGACATGTTTCTACATAGTTTGAGTATGTACAGCAGCACATTTCTCTTGCCCAGCTGGTTCATATTAAATGATTCTGCTGGAATAGACAGAATTGTTAAATCTCTCATTATTAAAATATTTTCTTAGATAAGCTGTATTTTGGACATACATAGATGTTCTCGTGCTATTGAGGAACACTGACATTTATACTTAACTAATATTTTTTTCTTCCAAAAAAAGAAATAAAAACAAAACAAAACAAAATGAAACAAAACAAGGATTCGTCCTTCTAGGAAATCCCTCACACTTTTAGCAAAGGAAGAAACATGAATTGAAGACATCTTATTGTGTAATACTGGAGAAATACAAAGCACTAAAGGAAGACATTTCCTAAGAATGTGGAATTTTCACTACTAAATGTGAGGCAGATTACAAAGTGGATAAAGAAATGTATAGATTAAATTGTGAGCAAAATTGGAAATAACTTGGGCTTTAAACAGGCCTACCAGTGAGTAAGCATTGGCATATTTATAGCATGGAACATAATATAATGAGTAAGATGATATCTTGGGTTTATGCATTAAAACTCTAAATTTCAAAAATAACATTAAATAGATTAAAAACGAGAAAATAAAATAGTTTGATAACATTTCTATTAAAGATATATATATAGATAGATTTATAGATATATAGATAGATATATAGATATCTATCTATATATAGATATAGATATCTATATATATATAGATAGATGATAGGTAGAAAGATAGATAGATAGATAGATAGATGATAGATAGATAGATAGATAGATAGATAGATAGATAGATAGATAGATAGATAGATACATACATACATACATACATACATACATACATACATACATACATACATAGAAGGACAGATAGATAAATAGATAGATAAAAAAGCCACATATTTGGTAGGGGAGTTGATCGTCAAGTAACCTTCCTGGCCTGGAATTTCATTTGTTGCCAAGGATAACCTTGAACTTCTTATCCTCTTACCTCCACCACTATAGTTTTTGCATAATATACAATAATATATACATAATATACAATAATACAGTCCCAGGCCCAACAACCTCACTCAGCTTTGTCATACTCCTAACTGAACAAAAAGCTTCCTGCATCCTAGATAATCAGTTCACCATCTGTTCTCTATTCTCAGTCTCACCATTTCTAAATTATGGAAAGATAATCAAAATAATACAATGTGATTTATAAGGACATAAATGTTCATACAGCTCATAAAAATATTGTGTATGGGGACAATACATAAAACAACTAACAATCATTTTACCATCATAAAGGGGTACTATGCTTTGAGGTAAAAAATTCGAAAGGTTTTGAATTATGTCTATAATATTGTATTCCTTTAAAAACTGTCCAAGACAAATGGATGAACCTAGAAAATATCCTGAGTGAGGTAACCCAATCACAAAAGAACATGGTATGCCCTCATTGATAAGTGAATATTAGCCCCAAAGCTTTGAATACCCAATACACAATTCACAGACCACAAGAAGCTCAAGGAGAAGGAAGACCAAAGTGTGGGTGCTTTGGCCCTTCTTAGAAAGGGAAACAAAATGCCCATGGGAGGTGATACTGAGGCAAAGTGCAAAGCAGAGACTGAAGGAAAGACTATCCAGAGACATTCACACATGGGAATTCATCTCAGATAGAGTCAACAAACTCTTACACTATTGTGGATGCTAAGAAAGGCTTGCTGAAAGGAGCCTGATATGGCTGTCCCCTGAGAGGCCCTGCCAGAGCCTTACAAATACAGAGTCAGATGCTCACAGCCAACCATTATACTGAGTTGCGGGGTCCCCAGTGGAGGAGTTAGAGAAAGGACTGAAGGAGCTGAAGGGGTTTGAAACTCCATAGGAATAAAAACAATATCAACCAACTAGATCCCTCAGAGCTCCCAGGAACTAAGCCACCATCCAAGGAGTACACGTGGATCTGATTGCGTTTATAGCAGAAGAGTGACTTGTCAGGCAACAATGGTAGGAGAGGTCCTTGGTCCTATGAAGGTTCAATAGATGCCTCTGTATAGGGCAATTGAGGTTGGGGAGGCAGAAGTAGGTGGGTGGATGGAGGAACACTCTTATAGAAGCAGAATGGGATGAGAGTTCCTGGGAGGGGGTGACCAGGTAAGAGGAAAACCCTTGAAATCTAAATAGAAATGTAGATAGAAAGGAAAGAATACACAAGACATGATTCACAGACCATGTGAAGTTCAAGAAGAAGGAAACAAAATACAGACACAGGAGACAAAGTGTGGAGCAGAGACTGAAGGAAAAGTCAACTGGAGACTGCCCTACCTGGGGATCCACACCATATAGAAACACCAAACCCAGACACTATTACAGATGCCAAGAAGTGCTTTCTGACAGGAACCTGATATAGCTGTCTCCTGAAAGGCTCTGCCAGTGCCTGACAAATGCAGATGTGGATGCTGGCAGTCAACCATTGAACAGAGCATCTGGTTCACCAGAACTCCCAGGGACTAAACCACCAGCCAAAGAGTACACATAGAGTGACCCGTGGCTCCAGTACAACATGTAGCAAAGGATGGCTTTGTTGGGCATGAATGAGAGGAAAGGACCTTGGTCCTGTGAAGGTTAGATGTCCAATATAGGGAATGCCAGGGCGGGAAGACTGGAGAGGGTGGGTGGGGGAACACTCTCATAGATCCAGAGGGAGTGAGGGTAGGATTGAGTGTTTCCGGAGGTGAATCCAGGAAAAGGGATAACATTTGAAATGTAAATAATTAAAATATCCAGTAAAAAATAAAATAAAAGGTTAAAAAAAAGGAGAGAGTGGAGAAAGAGAGAGAGAGAGAGAGAGAGAGAGAGAGAGAGAGAGAGAGAGAGAGAGAGAGAGAGAGAGAGAGAATGATGAGCTCTTTTTCTCCTTGCTTCCCCAGCAAGTAGTCAAAGACTAAAGCAGAGCTGTCTGCTTTGGACTTGCCATATACCAAGGACCTGCCCAGGTCACACTTTCAGGGCAGCGCGGGGAGGGCTCGGACGGGGGCGGGGCCATACCTAGGTTCGTGTAATGAGCTGTCCGCCACTCTGGTGCTGAATACAGCTTTAGAGTACAAATGAAGTGCTTTCTTTCATTGGTGGAGCTGAGTGCCAAGAACTGCGCTCCAGTTTGAATCTGACCCTTAAAGGAAAAGAATTCGGAGGAAGACGAGGCAGGCGAGGAAGGGAATCACAGAAAGTGACAGTTGTAGAAACTATAAACGTCAATTGGAATTCGCATCTCCGAGGAAGAGCTGAAGCAGGATGGAGTGAAGGAGAAGAGGGGGCACCAGGGGGTGGGAGGGGTTCAGACTGTGCTGAGAAGAAACACTGAGAAAGAAAGAGAACATACATCACACACAGACTGTGCGGAGAAGAAACATCACATCGAGAGAGAAAGAGAAATAAAAAAGGAAAAAAAAATCAAGGCTGGTGCCCGTGATTTTGAGATTCCACTGGAAGAAATCTCTCACAGGGAGAAATGGATTCAGTACCAAGACTGAATAGTGTTTTTACTTTGGTGCTCTCTGGCTTGTGGAATTTTGGATTAACAGCGACAAATTGTGAGTACTTGGAGCTGGGGGCGGGAATGTAATGTGGGATAGGACTCTCCCCAGAAAAATTATCTACTGTCTGACAGTATATGCTCTGCTTAAAAGGAAAGAGCAGGGTGAAAACCTAAAAAGTCTACTTTGATCATTCTGACCATTTCAAAAGTTAGTAGAGCTCTAATTAGCTGGACTGCCTGCCCTTCATTCGAATCATAAAGTTCCCTTAGCCTGATGCTAACTCCACTACCCAGACCTAGAGCAAGCCTCAAATGGCAGAGATGGCTCTGGAGCCACCAAGCTAAGTGATAATGGGATACTGCAGCTCCTAAAGATTTGAAATGTTCCAGGATCACCTCTACCTCTACTTCTACCCTAGGCACATAGATCTTTCCACTGCCTTAGGCATAAGGTTTCAACTGGGAGCAGTTTGTAACTTCCTTGTAAGGGGTTTGGGAATTTGGGCCTAAGAATTGCAGCCCAAATGTAGTTACCCCAGGAGATCAATGACTGTCCTACTACAGTAGTGGGGCTTTTAGTACATACTCCACCCTCCAAATCTTGGTGCCAGTGAAGGAATGAGTATGCACTGTGATACCTACATTTCGACCCCTGCAAGCATAGAAACACAATTCAACAGGAAGGAATATTTGACTTCTAGACGTCTGCTGCCAGCACTACATATTTATAGGATCCAGTTTGTCAAACTTGAATAAATCACTAAAACTGTGAAAGATTCAAGGTCAATAACCCAGTTGCTTCTTTTTGCTTCTCTGGGAACTCCTGAATGAGAAAGAATGCAATTAAGCCATCTTTGCAAGGGTAGCTTACCATAGTCCCTCAAGTTTCTGTGTTTGTTCCCTCATCTTTTACTCCTACCCTCAGCCTCTGAAATATTATCTTGATTCAAACAACTTAGTTTACTTTTATAATTTATATTATTAGTATCTGTAACAAAAAAAGAAAGAAAAAAAGAAGACTTACTATGGATCATCCTTCTGCCTGATTTTTAAATCCTTAGAGGCTCTCATCCCAGAATTTATATTCCAGAAGGAAGAATGGTGGTTCAAAATAGAGTCAGTGTTTCTGTCATCCAAAGATTAGAATGCTCACAATATGTAAAATTTTCTTAAAGGTTGTGTTATAAAGAAGGATAAAAGAGGCTGCCCTCTCCATCTGGTGGGGATAAGAGAGTAAATTATTTTAGATGATATTTGGAGGCAAGTTATAGTCAGGTAATTTTAATTCTCTTTTCTGCCTTCTCCCTCTTAATTCATGCACCCTTTCTTCCTTCCCCTGTTGCCCTTTCCTCCTCCTCTTCTTAACACCTTCTCCTTGAAATTATTCCCATGTTGGCCAAGAGAAAGACCCAAGAGCCTTGGTCAGGAAAAATAAGTTTTGCTACTGAGCTTGTTCCTCTACCTTCTGAAACACTAGAGGACAGTATTGTCCAATTGATTGCAAAGGTGTGGCTCTGAGCTGTAGTTTCCCTTGGTACATAAAGTTAAATGGAGAGAATGAATAGTTTGAAGATCCAAAAGTTGGAAGGGAGGGATACTGTTGAAATGGATAGAGTACATGATTTTGGCTTCTTCAAGTATCATCCTTCTTGAAAATTCCTTCTTGGAGTCATATCTTCTATAAGTTAATTTAACTATGGTCAATGTATTTTAATAATGTACATAAAATGAAATGGCATGGGTCTAAGACTTCAGTCTGTCATAGCCACAGCAGTTTCAAAACTGGCTCTGAGCATTTAAAAGAAAGTTGGTGATAACGATCTCCAGAATTTCAAGTGACACTTGCATCCTCTAATTCCAAGCAACATAGCAATTGAGTAAGTGCTGTTTATTAAGTGTTTTACAGTCTGTTTTCTTACTGAATAACAGTGAGTGTTTACTATACTGTGAAAACTGTAAACATTTGGTAAACAACTGTGTTTAGCAATCATATATTCTGAATTCTATGCATATTAGTGGTCATCTGAGCCTATAAGGCAAAACCTCTCAAGGTAATATCTATTTCCCAGCCTCTCTAGGCTACTAAGCACAATTTTAATTCATCAAGTGTAGATATTGGATTTGCTATTGATGTACAATCTAATCCCATTCATATACTTTCATGTGTTCGACAATTCTTTTCCAAGGATCTCCTTTTAATTTGATTCGTGGAAAATTTTAAAATTTATTTTCCCTAAATTTTAAGGAGTACACCATGTCATTAATAATGGCAGCCTTGAAGACGTACCATGTACCCAGGCTTTTCCATGATGAACAGTTATAGTTGTTAAGTTATACGTGTGCAGGTTCTTAAACAATAACTTATTAATTTACTTGATGTTGCTGTTTTACTGTAGTGTGTGAGTATCTCATTGAATGCATGTTTGATTTTCTTGTACTCTGTCTCAAACATGGCATTTATTCTACAGGGAAAAATTAATAGTTACCCAATTACAAAAGTTACAAGTCTCTAATTAAGCATAATGAAAACAAAGTCAAGTAGAAGGACACCAGCCATAATATAAATATAACAAATCTGTGGTAAGTCCAATTACCTACCAGTAATAAAATACTCTGGATATTCCTCATAGTAAAATTTCAGGATATTATATAGTTACAGTGTATATTTTGGTCATATCTTCAGGGAACTGGTTAATTATGAATATTGATATGCACCACTGTAAAATAAAAAAAAGGAAAATCCACCTCATTGACACAAGAAGCTATGGTATGACTTAAGAGTTTTAATAAATGAGATCAGATGACAACATGTAAAGTTTTAATCTCAATGATACCTCAGATGAGAGATAAAATACTATTATTGTCCTTTTAAGCCTGCTAGTGAAACACAGCCAGAAATTGAGAAATATGTCTAATCCAAATTGTACAACAGCAAAATATCTTACTAAGGGTATTCATTTAAGATTAGGCAAGATAAATTTTTTTATGACAGAAATATGGGGTCTCGGACAGGAGGACTGCATGGGATACGCACACATAAATATTGTTAATATCATTTTTATAAAAACATACTTCATGGTATAATTTCTATTTTATAATAGCTTTAATTTCTGAAAAAACAGAATAATCACAAAGTATCTCTCTGAAGTTTATTGCTTTTAATTATCAGGTCCCCCAGAGATTTAAAATAAAAAAAGTGAATGTTTTAGATTTTTCTTGAATGTTGGATTTCAAAAGATCTTCAAAAATTTTGATCATGATAGTAAAGAGGTATGTGATCTTGAATTACCAGAAGATTCCTAACAACCCAAATAAATAAATGATATGAGCAATGATTGTGTTGTTCTTTGGGCAGGAGAATAGCAGTGCAGAGACTTCCTGGTCTTCTACAGCTAATAGAAGGAAGGGAACCATGTAATGCTCAGTTGGTAGAGTCTGTAAACTTTTCCTCTTATCAAACTCTCATTTTGACCTTGAATGATCAACATGAAATCACTTTACATATTCTTCACATATCTAAAGTAGATTAACATTTGCAACTATAAAATATGAAGTAAGAAGTATAGCAGGGATTTCATAATAAAGGAGATGACTTAGGAGAAGATAAAAATCTACTGAAGAATTTCTGCTCTCATCTGCATTCTTCTAGGAAGTGGACACCTTCCCATTCGTAGTCGTCCCTTTTCTCTGTCCATCTATTTAACTAGCCTCGGTTTCTCCGAGTGTATCACTTTACTTTCTTTTATCTATTTATCATAAAATGTTCAGATTTTTGAAGCATCTCTAAAATTTAAGTGTTAATTCAGTGTTTTTCACCTGGTAACCCAGACTATTATGAAATATGGCCTGTATTTAATAATTACAGCTGAGAAGAAGGCAGACTGGCTTTAGTTCCTAATAAGGGAGAAAACAATGGCATTTTAAAACATTTTAAGGAGAAATTGCATTGTACTTATTGGAAATCAGACTGAGTTTTTTTTTTTTATCCATTTAAAATGGAAACATACATTAAAACACTGCCACCATTGCCTGGTGACTTTATGGAGTTTATTCGTTTCCCCTAATAACATGGTTTGATGAGTAAAAGCCTGGGTTAAATTATTATGACAACAGTTAGTTTTTTTGTTGTTGGTTTGTTTCTTTGTTTTTTTTATTCACAGTCATTTTTTCTTTTTTCTTTTTTTTTCTTTTTTTTTCTTTTCTAAGTTTTTTTATTTACATTCCAAATGATTACCCCTTTCCCATTTCCTCCCTCCCCGAAAGTCCCATAAGCCCCCTTCCCTCCCTCTTTTCCCCATTCACCCCCCTCTCACTTCTCAGTCCTGGCATTCCCCTACATCCAATATTTCCAGGACCAGGGATCTCTCCTTCCATCTTCTTGGAAATCTATTGATATGCGAATTGTGTCTAGGGTATTCCAAGATTCTGGGTTAAGATCCCCTTATCAGTGACTGCATACCATGTGTGTTCTTTTGTGATTGGGTTACCTCACTAAGTATGATATTTTCAAGTTCTGACCATTTGCCTAGGAATTTCATGAATTCATTGTGTTTAATTGCAGAGTAGTATTCCATTGTGTAAATATACCACATCTTCTGAATCCATTCCTCCATTGAGGGACATCTGGGATCTTTCCAGCTTCTGGCTATCATAAATAAGGCTGCTATGAACATAGTGGAGCATGTGTCCTTATTACATGCAGGTAAAGCCTCTGGGTATATGCCCAGGAATGGTATAGCCGGATCCTCCGGGAGTGTCATGGCCAGTTTTCTAAGGAACTGCCAGACTGCTTTCCAGAGTGGTTGTACCAACTTGCAATCCCACCAGCAGTGGAGGAGTGTTCCTCTTTCTCCACATTCTCACCAACAACTGCTGTCTCCTGTGTTTTTGATCTTAGCCATTCTGACTGGTGTGAGAGGGAATCTCAGGGTTGTTTTGATTTTCATTTCCCTAATGACTAAGGATGATGAACATCTTTTTAGGTGCTTCTCAGCCATTAGATATTTTTCAGGTGAGAATTCTTTGTTTAGCTCTGTACCCCATTTTTTAATAGGGTTACTTGCCTCTCTGGAGTTTATCCTCTTGAGTTCTTTTTATATATTGGATATTAGCCTTCTGTCGGATTTAGGGTTGGTAAAGATCATTTCCCAGTTAGTTGGTTGCCGCTTTGTCTTTTTGACAGTATCCTTTGCTTTACAGAAACTTTGCAATTTTAATAAATGATAGGAACTAGAAAGACTTAATTCACAGAAGCAGGGAGACCAACTAGCAATTTAGTAGACGGAAGTAGAGCTTTGAGGTGGTACTATTCCACAAAAGACTCTACAACCCCTTCTTCAGAGACTTGAAGTTCTTATCATACATATCTTTTAATTGTTTGGTTAGAGTCACACCAAAATACTTTATATTGTTTGTGGCTATCATGAAGAGTATCTTTTCTCTTATTTCTTTCTCAGCCTGCTTATCCTTTGAGTACAGGAAGGCTACTGATTTGCTTGAGATGATTTCATATCTGGCCAGTTTTCTAAAGTTGTTTATCAGCTGTAGGAGTTCTCTGCTGGAGTTCTTTGGGTCACTTAAGTATACTATCATATTATCTGCAAATAGTGATAGTTTGATTTCTTCCTTTCAAATTTGTATCCCTTTGAGCTCCTTATGTTGTCTAATTTCTCTAGCTAGAAATTTAAGTACTATATTAAAAGATATGGAGAGAGAGGGCATCCTTGTCTAGTCCCTGATTTTAGTGGGATTGCTTCAAGTTTCACTCCATTTAGTTTGGTGTTGGCTACCCATTTGCTATAAATTGCTTTTACTATGTTTACATATGGGCCTTATATTCCTGAACTTTCCAAGTATTTTAGCATGAAAGGATGCTGAATTTTGTCAAATGTTTTTTCAACATCTATTGAAATGACCATGTGTTTTTTTCTTTGAGATTGTTTATGTAGTGGATTACATTGTTGGATTTCCATATATTGAATCATCCCTGCCTCCCTGAGATGAAGCCTACTTGAAATCGAAGAAGACCTCAGAAGATGGAAAAATCTTCCATGCCAATAGATTGGCAGGATAAATATAATAAAAATGGCCATCTTGCCAAAAGCAATATACAGATTCAATGCAATCCCCATCAAAATCCCAACTCAATTCTTCATAGAGATAGAAAGAGAAATTCTCAAATTCATCTGGAATAACAACAAACCCAGGATAACTAAACTATTCTCAACAGTAAAAGAACTTCTGGGGGAATCAGTATCCCATACCTCAAACAGTACTACAGAAAGATAGTGTTAAAAACTGCGTGGTATTGGTACAGTGATAGGCAGGGAGATCAATGGAATTGATTAAAGACCCAGAAATGAATCCACACACCTATGGTTACCTGATCTTTGACAAAGGATCTAAAACCATCCAGTGGAAAAAGGATAGCCTTATCAAGAAATGATGCTGGTTCAACTGGAGGTCAGCATGCAGAAGGATGCAAATCTATCCATTTTTATCTCCTTGTACTAAGCTCAACTCCAAGTGGATCAAGGACCTCCACATAAAACCAGACACACTAAAACTTAAAGAAAAGAAACTGGGGAAAAGCCTTGAGCACATGGGCACGGAGGTAAATTTCCTGAACAGAACACTAATAGCTTATGCTCTAAGATCAAGAATTGACAAATGGGATCTCATAAAATTACAAAGTTTCTGTAAGGAAAAAGACACTGTCAAAAGGACAAAATGGCAACCAACAAATTGGGAAAATATCTTTACCAACCCTACATCCAACAGAGGGCTAATATCCAAGATATACAAAGAACTCAAGAATTTAGATTCCAGAGAGCCAAATAACCCTATTAAAAATGGGGTACAGAGCTAAAGAAGTCTCACCTGAGGAATATCGAATGGCTGAGAAGCACCTAAATAAATGTTCAACATCCTTAGTCATTAGGGAAATGCAAATTCAAACCACCCTGAGATTTCACCTCACACCATTCAGAATTGTTAATATCAAAACTCAGGAGACAGCAGGTGTTGGTTTGGATGTGGAGAAAGAGGAACACTCCTCCACTGCTGGTGGGACTTCAAGCTGGTACAACCACTCTGGAAATCAGTCTGGCAGTTCCTCAGAAACTTGGCATGATACTTCTGGAGTACCCTGTTATACCACTCCTGGGCATATACCCAGAGGACTCACTGGCATGCAATAAGGACACATGCCCCACTATGTTCTTAGCAGCCCTATTTATAATAGCCAGAAGCTGGACAGAATCCAGATGTTCCTCAACGGAGGAATGGATACAGAAAATGTGGTATATTTGCACAATGGAATACTACTCAGCTATTAAAAATAATGAATTCATGAAACTCCTAGGCAAATAGTTGGAACTGGAAAATATCATCCTAAGTGAGGTAACCCAATCACAAAAGTACACGCATGGTATGCAGTCACTGATAAGTGGATATTAGCCCAGAAGCTGCTAATACCCAAAACACAATTCACATATCAATTTACTCCCAAGAAGAAGGAAGGAGAGGCCCCTGGTCTTGGTAAGATTAGTTGCAGCAGTGTAGTTGAATACCAGGATAGAGAAGTGGCAGGGGGTTGAATGGGGAACAGGGGGAGTGAAGAAGGCTTATGGGACTTTTGGGGAGTGGGGAACAGGGAAAGTGGAAATCATTTGGAATGTAAATAAAGAATATAGAAAATAAAATAATAATAATAACCTCTACAACCCCACCTGACTTCATAATGCTTCTATTACCGTCATCGGGGAGAAAAGACTGGTATCAACAATGGTAGGATATTTCAGATCAGGATGCATTTAAAAGAAAATTAACATTTCTCCTACTACAGTCATTAGCAATATTTAGGCAAAATCAAATTTACTATGGAGGCGAGAGAGAGAGAGAGAGAGAGAGAGAGAGAGAGAGAGAGAGAGAGAGAGAGAGAGAGAGAGAGCATATAATCTATGTGTCCTTGTGAGGATTTTAGACATCTGCTCCATTCCAACTTTGGCACTTGATGAGGTTTCACTTTGTCCCTTACTACAGTCACTCAGAAAGAGGATAGAGGATTTTGTACTCACCACTGTGGAAGAGTTAGCTTAACTGAACTGAAAACTGAATCAAGATCATATCCTGTAGGGTTTGCAGTGGGAGTTCAATGCTCTCTCCATGATTTTAAATCACACATGTATTTTTTTCAGTCTAATATCTCATTAAGAACAACAGTCAAATGGAGCTATTATTAAATCTTGAGTGGTTGTTCAACTTTTCAAAGCTAACTCTATCTGACCACTGTTGAGAAATGGCTTTCAGTCTAGACCTAGAGAATCTTGCCTACTACTTTGTGTGATACTGACCTTGGAAAGACTTCCTTCACTTCTATAAAAGATAACACTCTTATGTAGGACTTACTTCTTATAACAGTTGCCTGAACCACAGATTATATCTTTCTACCACATTTTCATGATCAGAACCAACCTGTTAAAATAGAAGTACAGCTTTCACTATCAGCAACTACTGTCCCTGTGTGATCAATTTATTTTTGATTATTAACTTGATGAGGTTTATAATCACCATGGAAATGACCTTCCAGTCATGCCTATAAATAATTTTCTAGGCTGTGTTTATTGAGGTGGGAAGACTGACTGCACATATGAAGGTATCTTCTCATGAACTTGGTTTCTGTAATGAATAATAAAGAAGAAAGAACAATAGGCATCAGCATTCATTATTCTGTGATTGACCAAGGATACCATGTGACCAGCCACTTCATCATCAGCATGTCTCTTTCACCACAATGAATTGTGCCATGGAATTATATACTCAAATAAACTCTTCCTGAAGTTTTTTTTTTTGGGGGGGGAGGAGGTCAGGAATAAATTACAATTAACAGAAAATAAGCTAAGAAATTCTCTTACCTATTTCGTGTGCACAGGAAATTCTTCCAACTAACTAAAAACTTTCACTGCTGTAGGAAACACCTATAGTCCTTGGAACTCGTTCATTGGCATTCTGGCTTTTCTTCCTACAAATTCTTCACTCTTAAACACTGTTCACAAATCCATGCCATGAATTTGTTTATCTGCTGATGAATAGTGAGTACATGGAAGGGTAGAAATTACAAAGTTCTACCCAATGTCACTCACTCTTCTTCATCCTTGACCAGATGCAGTGAAGGAGCTTGACTGACAGCCACAGAACATACATTTGGTAATAAGAAAGGGCCCTTATAGCAGGTAGCTTAGTGAAGAGTTAGACCTATAAATTCTTTGCTTTAATTTCAAGGTCTCTTAACCTTGGCCTCCTGCATCTTATTTTTCAATTTCTTAATTGCCTATCTTGGACATGCTTCTTAAGGCACTAGGGAGTCTAAAAAGACATTGTTAAACATCCTCTTATTTGGGAACACACTACAGTTCTTCTATTAATTCTTTTTTTTTAAATTTTCTATATTCTTTATTTACATTCCAAATGATTTCCCCTTTCCTGGTTCCATCCTTCCCAAAAGTCACATAAGCCCTCTTCCCTCCCCCTGTTCCCCATTTGCCTAAGAACTTCATGAAATCATTGTTTTTAATTGCTGAGTAGTATTCCATTGTGTAAATATACCTGGAAAATATCTCTGATAACATTGAAGAAATATATAGAAAAACACATTAAGATTGACTTTTTCATGGAAAAATTATACAGATAAAATGGTAGGCATAAAAATATTTCTAAGTTAATTGAAAGTGGAATTATAAACATTTTCTGATAAAATTGAAGATCTACAAGGAAAATATTTCTGATTAAACTCAAATATATAGAAAAACACATTAAAACAGACTATTTCATGAAAAATTTTACAGATAAGATGGTAGGCATAAAAATATTCCTAAATTGATTGAAAGTGAATTAAAAACATTTCCTGAAAAAATTGAAGATTTACATGGAAAATATCTCTGATACAATTAAAGAAATACATAAAAAAACACATTAAGATTGAGTATTTCATGGAAAAAAATATGGAATGCTTCATGAATTTGTGTGTCATCCTTGAGCAGGGGCCATGCTAATCTTCTCTGTATAGTTCCAATTTTAGTATATGTGCTGCCAAAGTGAGCACCTATTAATTCTTATAGATAAGAAAAATCTTTGATTATTCTGTTAACCACAAAGATAGTATTTAATACTTTGTTATATTCTTTAAAACATATTTGAGATGGGTAATTCCATAAATAATGAAACTTTTTTCAAAAGAAGATTTGCAATTTCTAGATGAAATTCTATATAGATTTTCAGAACTTAAATAAATTACAAAGTGCTGGTTTGGAGTAAATGGGACAAGACTGCCCAGAATTAGGTATTTCACCATTTCTTTCATCTTCTTGTTCTTCAAGGAAGAAGAAAATGTGAAGTTCATTTTTTTTCTTTTTTTTATTTTACTTTCTATATTATTTATTTACATTCCAAATGATTTCCCCTTTCCCAGTTCCTGACTCCCCAAAAGTTCCATAAGCCCTCTTCCTTCCCCCTGTTCCCCATTTGCCTAAGAATTTCATGAATTCATTGTTTTTAATTGCTGAGTAGTATTCAATTGTGTAAATATACATGGAAACTATCTCATAAAATTGAAGAAATATCTTCGATTTTGTTGGAGGGGATTTTCATGTAGATTTTTGGTTTTGTCGGGGGGTGTGTTTGTAGTTCCACTTTCAATCAATTTAGGGATGTTTTTGTGCCTACCATTTTGTTGGTATAATTGCCCATGATAATCTTCAGTTTTAACATTTCTCTATATTTTTCTTCAATTTTGTCAGAAGTATTTTCCATGTGCATCTTCAGTTTTATCAGACAATGTCTATAATTTTATTTTCAATCAACTTAGGAACATTTTTATACCTCCCATTTTATCTGTATAATTTTCCATGTAATAGTCATTTTTTACGTGTTTATATTTTTCTTGAGTATTTTCAGGAATATTTTCCTTGTAGATCTTCAATTTTATCAGAAAGTGTTTATAATTCCACTTTCATAAAACATAGGAATATTTTTATACCTAACATTTTATCTGTATAATTTTTCTATGAAGTTCTCCACATTTTAACATGATATTTGTCCCTTTCTTATTTCTCTCTGTATTTAAGTGTGTTTGAGAGCAAGCTTATGGAGGGCAGAGGGCTATATTGACATCAGTCCTCATCTTCCACCTTGTATGAGACAGGTTATATCATCATTGACTATACCAGGATAACTTGCCTGTGTGTTTGCAGGGATTCTGCTGTTTCTTTATTCCATCTCTCTATACTCCTTCTGAAATTGTGTGTTTGCTATGATGTCTGACCATACATGGTTTACTTCCAACCAAGTTATCAGACTTTCTTAACAAATGCTTGCTCTTCCATGTAATTTCTCTTGCCCTAACTAATTCTTGGTTTCAGGAATCTAATTTCACAATAAATATAATCATAGTTTTAAAATTTTTATAAAAAGAGTATAGAATATCATTATTCATGCAGCAATTTCTTGGCTGTGTTGGAGCGACGGGACCACTCTTGTAGCACAACACTGTACCTTTTTGCAGTGGTTAGTGACTGTGTGATAAAGTTATTAATATGATCTCTGCCTGAAGTTATATTAAATAATTTGTAGCCATTTTCTAGTGTCATTGATATAATGACTATATGTGTTTATATGAAAAGGTATAATGTTTTAATGTACTGCATGCATCATTTTGTGATCCTACCAGTATATATCAGCTTATTTTCTAAGTACTAACATTTATCTGTTGGTTGCCAAATATTAGCAAATTCTGGCACTTGTAACTACACAGTAGGCTCTACTAGCTAGCAATATAGTATTGTGTGTTTCAGATATCTAGAATAGAAGCTCCTATTTTTATTTTTAATGCACAGGTATTCTGATTTTCTCTTGCTGCTATTTATGTGCCATCCTATTGCAATTTAGTGATCTGTAAAGATAGCAGCCTATCAAAAAAAGGCCTTCTCAGCTTGTTCCCTTTAGTTTTCAATCAGGAGCTATTTTAATGTGAAGGAATTACCTTGTAAAGACCCTTGAGTTATCCATCTACATCCCTGGCATCCCCTTAGTACATCGTCAAAGGAAAAGATCTCATGCTAGCTATGATTAATTTGGCCATGTTTAGTGCAGTGAATGGCAAAATAACTACTTGATAAAACTGAAACACAGGCAAATTGAAGAAACTCTAGACCAGGCAGCAAGCCTTCATCCAGGACATGTAGGGCACAATATATTTTCTCATTCTTGCTTACACTGAGGTGAGAAATGAGCCTTGAACCATCATTAACAAGAATGCCTCAGTTCTGTTTTCTACTTATCAATGTGATTGAAAGAAAAGACAAACACAAATTAAAGCCACTGCTGCAAATCTACTTTTGGTCTTTTTCCTTGGTTCTAGTCCAAGTGCTAATTTTCATCACACACTTGGTGCTTGTTGTGAGCAACATCTTTCAAAACATTTATATACTAAGATCTTCATTGTCCTCCTTCCTCCCTTTATAGGAATCCAAATTCTAAATGTTCAACTTTATCAGAATCTAGTGTTGTTTTTATGAAAATTAAACATAGTATATAATATTTTATAAATGATTTCAAAAAATTAATGTGATACATATATAATGTATCTATATGTTATGTAATTTTGTTAAGGTGGTGAGATAGATGTGTAGGGCATATACTTTACCATGTGGGTTTGTGTACTGGTTTATGGAATTTTGTGTTCTTGTGTTTACAGCAGTGTACAGAAGACAGACATGGACATTTGGTATCTTTTTCAACTATCCTCCCTTTATTTTGTTAGACAAGTCCCTTAAACCTGGAGCCCAATGATTTGGCTATGCAAAGTTATCTTTCTCCATATGCCTGCTGCTGAGGTTAGGGACATGGAATGATGCGCCTAGGTTTATGTAAGTTGCAAGGATTCAAACTCAAGTCCTCATGCTTGTGTGACAGTCACTTACATGCTTAGCCATCTCCATAGCATATGTGCCTTATTTTTAATGTGTACTTAGTGTCTATATGGTGAACATACCTAGTAGAGTTACATAATTGGCAAAATTTTTACATAAACAAATTGTTCTGGTAACTGGGAGGATTTATTATCCCCAAAGCAATACTCACTCAGATTTCCTTTGTGAATATTTACCTCTCCAGACAATAAATTAAAATGGGCATTTGCATGAAAATGATAACTATTTTTTGAAATAGAATGTTTTACCAAGAGGATGGAAGTTGTGGAGTCATGTGGCACTGTGTTTGCTCTGTTTCAGGGTGGTTTTGCAAAAGCCTGCCTTGCATTCATATTTACTGGATTTGTTTTCTAAGTTATTTCATCGTGTACTATATTCTAGCTAACAGGTAGAATGTACATTTATATACACTTAGCTTGACATTTTAGTACCTAGAGCAGGAAGTGATATTTATTTATGCTTAGTTTTGTTATCAGGAAATTACAGATCAACTCTAATACTGGTAATAGCGACTACAATGTGTCCCATTGATTTATGATACTGATTTTATTTTCATAGTCCCTAATAAAATGTTTTTTGGTTATATCAGTATGGCTCTGTGTGAATTTGTGTATGTGTGTCCTTGTCTATGTTTCTGTGTGCATATGTGGTGTATTTCTTAATGTGTGCATCTGTTTTTCTGAGTGTGCATGTATGTGTGTCTCTCTCTGTCTTTGTTTCTCTCTCTCTCTTTGTCTCTCTTTTTGTCTTTCTCATTTTCTCTCTCTCTCTCTCTCTCTCTCTCTCTCTCTCTCTCTCTCTCTCTCTCTCTCTCTCTCTCTCTCTCTGTCTCTGTGTGTGTGTGTGTGTGTGTGTGTTTGTCATAATATTCATATCTTTATTTTGAGAAGTTAATACTTGTCTTAGCATTAAAAACACTTTCTGCCAAGCTTACAATGTGAGACCCAACCATGAATCCCACATTGTGGAAAAAGAAAATAAATTCTGGAATGTTATCCTCTGATCTCCCTGTATATTTTGTGACATGTGGTCATACATACAGAAATGAAGTTATCATTTCTTTTAAAGAATACTTATATCACTTATTTTCTTTGTGGTGTTGACCAAATGACTACCAGAAGCAAAGTTAAGGAGGAAGGACATTACTTATAATATCTCACATTCAAATTGAACCAGAAGATGTAGCAAAATCATGTGACTAGGACCTCTCTTGCCCTCACATCCTGGTAAGATGGGAAGCAGATAACAGACAAGAAATAAAATCAGACTATTAAACCTCAAGGACACATCCTCCAACTAGAATCTGTCTTCTTAAAGCTCTCCAAATTTCTCATACTGCCCCCTAACACTAGTAAGCATTTTCTATGATTATAAGAGAGCATGTAGTCATACTGTGTGTACTTGGAAGTGATAAAACCACTTTCTGGAAGCTGGATGTCTCCTACTTTTTAATTTTTTTTGAGACTGGGACTGCCTTGCTGCCTTTGTCAATTCATTGCATATTCCAAGCTACCAGTCCCCAAGTTTCTGGCTAATACTCCTATCTTCAACACTACATCTGTGAGAACACTAGAATTATAGGTGTGTTGCATCAAATCTTGCTTTGTTTTTTTCAAAATGTTTTATTTTTTATTAGATATTTTCTTTATTTATATTTCAAATGTTTCCTCTCCAAAACCCCTATCCCATCCCCCTTTCTCCTGCTCACCAACTTTCCCACTCATGCTTCCCTGTCCTAGCATTCCCCTATACTGGGATTGATCCTACAAAAGACCAAGGGTCTCCTCTCATTGATGTTCAACAAGGCCATCCTCTGATACATATACGGCTGGAGCCATGTGTCCATCCATGTGTACACTTTGTTTGGTGGTTTAGTCCCTAGGAGTTCTGTGGGTACTGGTTGATTATATTGTTGTTCATTCTATGGGGCTGTAAACACCTTCACCTCCTTAGGTCCTTTTATTAGTTCCTCCATTAGAGACCCTGTGCTCAGTCCAGTGGTTGGCTGATAGCATCCACCTTGGTATTTGTTAGGTACAGGCAGAGCCTCTTGGGAGACAGCTATATCAGTCTCCTGTCAGCAAGTACATGCTGGCATCTAAAATAGTGTCTGGATTTGGTAACTGTATATGGGATAGAGCCCCAGGTGGGCCAGTCTCCACTCCACACTTTGTTTATGCATCTCCTCCCATAGTATTTTGTTATCCCTTCTAAGAGGGACCAAAAAATTCACACTTTAGTCTACCTTCTTCTTGAGCTTCATGTGGTCTGTGAATTTTATCTTGAGAATTCAGTTTCTGGGCTTTTATGCACTCATCAGTGAGTGCACACCATATGATTGGATTGCTTCACTCAGGAAGATATTTTCTAATACCAACTATTTGCCTAAGAGGTTCATTAATTCATTGTTTTTAATAGCTAAGAAGTACTCCAGTGTGTAGATGTACCATATTTATTTTTTTTCCATTCCTCTGTTGAGGTATATCTGGGTCCTTTCCAGGTTCTGACTGTAATAAATAAGGTTGCTATGAACAGATTGGAACATGTGTCCTTATTACATGTTAATCTTCTGTGTATATGCCCAGGAGAGATATAGCTGGGTCATCAGGTAGTACTATGTCCAATTTTCTGAGGAACCACAAAATTGACATCCAGAGTGTTTATAACAGCTCGTAATCCCACCAGCAATGGGGGAGTGTTTCTCTTTCTCCACATCCTCACCAGAATCAGCTATCACCTGAGTTTTTGATCTTTGTCATTCTGACTAGTCTGAGATGGAATCTCAGGCTTGTTTTGATTTGCATTTCTCTGATGACTAGAGACATTGAACATTTCTTTTTTAAAAAAATGGATATTCTCTTTATTAACATTTTAAATGTTATCTCCTTTCCCAGTCTCCCCCTTGGAAACCCCATATCCCACCCTCCCTCCCCCTGCTTCTATGCGGGTGTTTCTCCACCCACCCCTCTCCCACCTCCCTGACCTCAAGGGTATCTATGAAGCCTTCATAGGACCAAGGTCCTCTCCTCCCATTGATGACTTACAAGGCAACACTAAACTACATATGCAGCTAGAGCCATGTGTACTCCTTTGTTGAACATTTCTTTAGATGTTTCTTAGCTCTTAGAGTTTCCTCAGTTGAGAATTTTTATTTAGCTCTGTACCTCATTTTTTTTCCCCACAGGGTTATTTGTTTCTCTGGAGTCTAACTTCTTGAATTCTTTGTATATATTGCATATTAGCCTTCTATCAGATGTAGGATTTGTAAAGATCTTTTCCTAATCTGTTGGTTGCCATTTTGTCCTAGTGAAAGAGTCCTTTGTTTTACAGAATTTTTGCAATTTTATGAGGTCTCATTTCACAATTATTGATCTTAGAGCATAAGCTATTGGTGTTGTGTTCAGGAAAATTTCTCCTGTGCCCATGTGCTCAAGGCTCTTCCCCACTTTCATTTCTATTAGTTATAGTATATCTGGTTTTATGTGGAGGTTCTTGATCCACTTAGACTTGAGCTATGTACAAGAGATAAGTATGGATCAATTTGCATTCTTCTACATGCTAGCTGCCAGTTGAACCAGCACCATTTATCGAAAATGCTGTCTTTTTCCCACTAGATGGTGTTAGCTTTTTTGTCAAAGATCAAGTGACTATAGGTGTGTAGCTTCTTTTCTGGGTCTTCAGTTCTATTCCACTGATCTACCTTCCTGTCACTGTATCAATGTCATGTAATTTTTATCATGATTGTTCTGTAGTAGAGCTTGAGATCAAGGATTGTGATTCCCCCTGAAGTTCTTTTATTGTTGAGAATAGGTACTATCCTGGGTTTTGTTATTCCAGATAAATTTTCAAATTGTTCTTTCTAACTTTATGAAGAATCGAGTTGGAACTGTGATAGGGATTGGATTGACTTTGTAGATTGCTTTGGCAAGACGGCCATTTTTACTATATTAATCCTGCCAATCCATGAGCCTGAGAGGTCTTTTCATCTTCTGAGATCTTCTTCGATTTCTTTCTTCAGAGACTTGAAGCTTTGTCATACACATCTTTCACTTGTTAAGTTAGAATCATATTATTTGTGACTACTGTGAATGGTGTTGTTTCCCTAATTTCTTTCTCCATCAGGTGATGGAGTTATTATTTGGAGTTGTAGACCTTATCTTCTCTCCTCCAGAGCTTTATGAAAGATAACAGGCTGCATAGAAGATGAGAGCTCCATGTGATGAAGACAAGGGCATATCTAGAATCTGAAGTAGGATGATCTATTTTCAGGTTTTCTGGGCTCTGTGTGTCTCAGCTTTCAACCTCTTCCTAAAACACTCTGGTCAGGATGTTACAGGAAGAAAAACACTTACAGGCATGTGACAACTGAATTATGATGCAAGGAAACCAACTCCTTCCATCTGTGTATAGAATGCCTTAGCATGACTGGGAAGTTTGAGCTAAGAAAATCCTGGGATAAAAGCTAAAGGTGGAAAGCTCATATGAGCTTTTGAGGTGTCATAAATATTTGTCTCAAGAAAGGTCACATATCTGATCTATTAAGATTGAATTTCTTATCTCATTTAGAAGCTCAAATATCAGATAGATAAAGAGCTTGGCATTGATTGCTTATCTAGTCACCTTTAAGCTTTAAGTTTAAAATGAATTAAATCTTAATCATAATTTTTAATTCCTCTTTCAAATGTAAATAGATGATTTTCCTTTCTTCTACCAGATGTCTGCATTTAAACAGAAGACAGACACAAATATCAGAAATCACATGGTTGGACAAGGTCTTTGACATCAAGGAGGAGATCATCATCTTGTGTGTAACTTTACTTTCATTGCTTTCTCCAGAATATCCAATGTTACATCTAGGACCACCAGATCTCACTACTGATCTCCAAATAAGCCACCTGCCTCTTCACTATGACTCTTCTGCAGATGAATTGTTAGCTACCATGCCTATCTCAATTTTGTTTTTTTTTTCTTTGATTTTCATATTTTTCTCCTCTTAAGCTTTCCATAAACAAGTTCTCTCATTTTGGTTATCTTCTATTATGTTGAAGGTACAGATATGAAATATGATGCATAGAAGATAATGTAACCTGTTTGGTGTTCATGAAAATGCAAAGGACACAATGTGAGAGTCACAGAGAAAATACAGTGGCCTGAGTTCAGTTGAAAAATAACTTAATAGAGTTCAATATCCAGAATCCACATAAGAAAACAAGCAAACAAAAAGGGAAGCAGAGCATGGTGAAACACATCTGTTACTGAAGTTCTTACGAGTTAGAATTAAGTGTATTCCTGGAGTCAGCGTATTTATCACACAGCAAGCCAGTAAAAGAAGTTATCTTAAAACATTAAAAATAATTGAAAAGTGGATGCTGGTAAGTAGTGTCACTTAAGGATGACTCCTGGCCCCCACATGAAGACATACATCTACACAAATTCATACATACATATATACATACATACAAAAGTAATGTAATTAGGAAAAGGTTGATTTTGACTGATGGCTCCAGGATACACTCAATCACTGAAGTTATGGCGGTGAAAGGACCATGCACCAGCTAGGTCTCGCACCACTAGCACCAGCTTCACTCACACTGCATTTGGAGTGAAGAAGGAGAGAGAGTTAAACGCTGGTGTTCACTTCACTTTATTCACATACATACATACATACAGATATATATACAGAAATACATATATTTCTAAGTATTCATACCTTCCCACATGAACACACACAAGAAAGTGTACACATATGCACAGAATCATGCAAACATAGACGAATATGCAATAAATGCTAAAGTAAAAATGCTTATCACCCAAACATCGCAAAAGTGCTGTATTGTCTACCAGTTAATATTTCTCACTTTTCTACCTCATTTTTTTCATATTATAGACTTCTAATGGTTACATATAGATCTCTACTCTAGCTCAAGGATATATAAAGTAATGCATATGATGGTTTTCCTAAATTGAAACTAATGTGGTTCTTTCCTTGCTCAAAACAAATTTTCTTCCTAGAACAATGTACATAAGCATTGGTAACTCCAGTTCCAGAAGATACAATTCCCTCTTCTGATCTCCACAGGAAACAGTCTCAAATATGCTACACATAGATACTGCAGGCAAAAGATTCATAAAGATAAAAACAAACAAATAAAATAAATCTTTAAAGAAAAATATCTGACAAAAGTAATGTAATTAGGAAAAGGTTGATTTTGACTGATGGCTCCAGGATACACTCAATCACTGAAGTTATGGCGGTGAAAGGACCATGCACCAGCTAGGTCTCGCACCACTAGCACCAGCTTCACTCACACTGCATTTGGAGTGAAGAAGGAGAGAGAGTTAAACGCTGGTGTTCACTTCACTTTATCCTTTTCACTCAGCTTTTATTGTCTATATTGATGATGTGTCTTCCCAACTACACTATCCTAACCTAGAAACTCCTTCATGAACATATTCAAAGACTAGTTTCTGTGATCATTCCAAATCCCATCTGTCTGACGAAGATTATCCATCACAATATGCGAGTTGTAAAGTGATGTTGATGGGAGTCCATTTCCACACCCTACATCTACTATTTCACAAACCTGTCAAGAAAGTTAGCACTCTTTTAACTTTATTGACAGATTACATTGTTGATATTTTGTTGATTACACTAATATACCCCTATTCCTATAAGTAGATCCCATACCACCAAGAGATACTTTCAGCCCCCAAACAGAGTAGTACTAATCAGAGGCTAGAAGAAATCAGACATCTTCTGCTCCAGATTCCACTTGATTCCTTTGAGCAAGCATCTCTCACTGATAGCAGAGCTTATATCTTTCATTCCAGCAGGCAACCAGGTTGCCAAAGATCCCATTATCTCAAACCATGCTCAAAAACATTAGGATAATGGGCATTCAGAAACCATGTCTGGCATGCCATGT
Source organism: Tokudaia muenninki (assembly GCA_036184385.1). NCBI lineage: Eukaryota > Metazoa > Chordata > Mammalia > Rodentia > Muridae > Tokudaia > Tokudaia muenninki. The sequence continues at coordinate 86,898,380 of BTHS01000003.1, forward strand.
AGTTGGTTAGATCATAAATATTTGGTGGTTGCAAACAACCTTTACCATAGAGTCACCTAACCAGCAAAACTAGAACTGTGAAATATTTCTCTTCTGTGTTTAAATGGTTCCAAGAATCCCCTGAATTTGTTCAATACTTATGGTATGTATGTGTCCATTTTGGAAATTATGGAGAATAGATGTCCTTATATTTCATCTGATTTCCAAAATATCCCCATTATCCAGTCGAGAAGAGTAGCAAAATGTGCCAAGCATTTCAGCACTGAGTATCCACTGGGAGGATAGATTCTTCCTTATTCCAGGAGAGTAGTTTGTTCTTTTTCAGCTCTTTATAGGGCTAGTTGAGCTCCAAAGAGTCGAAGAAAGACCCTGCCAATGGGAACACATTTTAAAGAATATGAAAGATAAAGACAGGAAGAGAGAGAGAGAGAGAGAGAGAGAGAGAGAGAGAGAGAGAGAGAGAGAGAGAGAGAGAGAGAGAGAGAGAGAGAGAGCACTTTAAAATTGTCACCATTTTGTCTTTGCCAGTGGCCAAATATGCAAGGTACAAATAATCTGAGATTAATAGGTAAGAAAATTTTAGTATAAAGATAAGAGACTTCTTTTTTATATAATTTTTATTAAGTATATTCTTTATTTACATTTCAAATTATTTCCCTCTTACTGCTTCCCACCTTCCCCAAAAGTCCCATATGCCCTCATCCCTCCCCCTACTCCCCAACCAACCCACTCCTGCCTCCCCTTCCTGGTATTCACCTACACTGCCACATTGAGCCCTTCCAGGACCAGGTACCTCTCCTTCCTTCTTCTTGGGTATCCTTTGATAAGTGAATTACTCCTTGGGTATTCCAAGCTTCTGGGCTAATATGCACTTATCATTGAGTGCATATCATGTGTGATTTTTTTGTGAATGGGTCACCTCACTCAGGATGACATACTACAGTTCCACCCACTTGCCTAAGAATTTCGTGTATTCATTGTTTTTAATAGCTGAGTAGAATCACATAGTGTAAATATACCACATTTTCTGTATCCATTCCTCTGTTGAGGGACATCTGGGTTCTTTCCAGCTTCTGGCTATTATAAATAAGGCTGCATGTGTCCTTATTACAAGCTGGGGAATCGTCTGGTTATATGCCCAGAAGGGGTATAACAAGGTTCTCTAGAAGTATCATACCCTGAAATTCTCTTTTTTGTTGGATTTTTGTGTGGTTTTGGTATCAGCGAAATTGTGGCTTCATAGAACGAGTTGGATAGTGTTCCTTCTGATTCTATTTTCTGAAATAGTTTGAAGACTACTGGAGTTAGGTCTTCTTTGAAGGTCTGATAGAATTCTGCACTAAAACCATCTTGTCCTGTGCTTTTTTTGGTTGGAAGACTTTCAATGACCACTTGTATTTCTTTAGAGGTTATGGGACTGTTTAGATGGTCTATCTGATCCTGATTAAACTTTGGTAGTTGGTATGTGTCTAGGAAAGTGTTCATTTCCCCCAGATTTTCCAGTTGTGTTTAGTATAGACTATTGAAGTAGGATCTGATGTTTTTTTGAATTTCCTCAGTTTCTGCTGTTATTTTTCCCTTTTCATTTCTGATTTTGTTAATTTGGATACTGTCTCTGTGCCCTCTGTTTATTCTGGCTAAATTTATCTATCTTGTTGATTTTCTTGACGAACTAGCTCCTGGTTTTGTTGATTCTTTGTATAGTTCTTTTTGTTTCTACTTGGTTAATTTCAGCCCTGAGTTTGAAGATTTCCTGCCTTCTGCTCCTCTTGGGTGTATTAGATTCTTTCTGTTCTAAAGCTTTCAGGTGTGCTGTTAAGCTGCTAGTGTATACTCTCTCCAGCTTCTTTTTGGAGGCACTCAGAGCTATGAGATTTCCTCTTAGCACTGCTTTCAATGTGCCCCATAAATTTGGGTACGTTGTGCCTTCATTTTCATTAAACTCTTAGAAGGTTTTGAATTCTTTCCTTACTTCTTCCTTAACCAAGATATCATTGAGTAGAGTATTGTTCAGCTTCCATGTGTATGTGGGCTTTCTGTTGTTTTTGTTGCAGTTAAAGACCAACCTTACTCCATAGTGATGTGATAGAAGGCATGGAATTAGTTCAATATTTTTTATCTGCTGAGGTCTGTTTTGTGACCAATTATATGGTCAGTTTTGGAGAAGGTACCATAAGGTGCTGAGAAGAAGGTAAATTCTTTAGATTTAAGATGAAATGTTCTATAGATATTTATTAAATCCATTTGGTCCAAAACTTCTGTTAGTTTTTCTGTGTCTCTGTTTAGTTTGTGTTTCCCTGATCTGTCTATTAAGGAGAGAGGGGTGTTGAAGTCACCCACAAATATTGTGTGGGGTGCCATGTGTGCTTTCAGCTTTAGTAAGGTTTCTTTTACAAATGATGGTGTCCTTGTATTTGGAGCATTGATGTTCAGAAATGAGAGTTCTTCCTGGTAGATTTTTCCTTTGATGAGTATAAAGTGTCTTTCCATGTCTTTTTTGATGACTTTTGGTTGAAAGTCTATTTTATCAGATATTAGAATGGCTACTCCAGCTTGTTTCCTGGGACCATTTGCTTAGAAAACTGTTTTCCAGCCCTTTACCCTGAGGTAGTGTTTGTCATTGACACTGAGATGCATTTGTGTATGCAGCAAAATGTTGGGTCTTGTTTACATATCCATTCTGGTAGTCTATGTCTTTTTATTGGGGAATTGAGCCCATTAATGGTAAAAAGATATTAAGGAAAAGTGATTGTTGCCTCCTGCTATTTTTGATGTAATTTTTATGTTTGTGTGGTTATCTTTTTTTGGGGTTTGTTGGAATAGGATTGATTTCTTACTTTTTCTAGTGTATAGTTTCCCTTTGTTGGTGTTTTCTATTCATTATCCTTTGAAGGGCTGGATTTGTGGAAAGATATTGTGTAAATTTGTTTTTGTCCTAAAATACCTTGGTTTCTCCATCTACGGTAATTGAGAGTTTTGCTGGATATAGTAGTATGGGTTGGCATTTGTGTTCTCTTAGGGTCTGTATGACATCTGCCCAGGCTCTTCTGGCTTTCATAGTCTCTGGTGAGAAGTCCAGTGTAATTCTGATAGGTCTGCCTTTATATGTTAATTGACCATTTTCCATACTGCTTTTAATACTCTTTCTTTGTTTAGTACATTTGGTGTTTTAATTATTATGTGATGGGAGGAATTTCTTTTCTGGTCAAATCTATTTGTAGTTCTGTAGGCTTGCTTTATGTTCATAGGCATCTCTTTCTTTAGGTTAGGGAAGTTTTCTTCTATAATTTTGTTGAAGACATTTACTTGCCCCTTGAGTTGGAAATCTTCACTCTCTTCTATACCTATAATTCTTAGATTTGGTCTTCTCACTTTTTTCCTGGATTTTGTGGATGTTTTGGGTCAGGAGTTTTTTGCATTTTTCATTTTCTTTGTTGTATCAATGCTTTCTATGGTATCTTCTGCGTCTGAGATTCTCTCTTCTATCTCTTGTATTCCGTTGTTGATGCTTGGATCCATGACTCCTGACATCTCTCCTAGGTTTTCTATGTCCTGAGTTATTTCCCTTTGTGATTTCTTTATTGTTTCTACCTCCATCTTTAGATCTTGGATGACTTTTACAATTCCTTCACCTGTTTTGTTTTGTTTTGTTTTCCCTAGTTCTTCAAGGGCTTCTCCATGTTTACTTGTGCTCTCCTGTATTTCTTTAAGAGAGTTATTTAGGTCCTTCTTGAAGCCCTGCATCAGCATCATGAGCAGTGATTTTAAATCCAGTTCTTACTTTTTTGGTGTGTAGGGGTATCCAGGACTTGTTTTTGTTCGAGAACTTGGTTCTGATGGAGCCATGTTGCCTTCGTTTTGTAGTGTTCTTGAGTTTGCCTTTTGCCATCTGGTTATCTCTAGTGTTAGCTGGTGTTGCTGTCTCTGACTGTGGTTTCTCTGTTCTCCTGGGAGACCTGTTCTGTCTGTGTACACTGATATGTAAGTACTTCTGCAAGACCTGCTCTCTTATAGTTGTATTTTGGTATGTAGATCTGTGACCCAGATCAACTCTGGGTGTAGGCAGTAATCAGAAGACTCCTGTCCCAGGCTTTTCCTAGGCTCTTGTGTCCTCAGGGTTTCAGACTGTTTCCTTAGCAGTAGGGGTGGTCCTACTGTACCACCAGGCCTCTCTCCATTCCTGAGTGGCTAGTTACCTCCGTGTATTCCTTGGATATGGTACCCAGTGGCAGATCCTCTGCTCTGCAATGCAGGTCTCTCCTGTGCTGGCTGACTCCTCTGAGCAGCTGGGTAGACAGTTGGCTTCCTGTGCCACTTGTAGATGGTGTGCTCTGGCAGAGGATGATCCCAAACCTGGGAACAGAGTCACAAATCTCCTGCCAGATTATTCAGGATGGGGTCCTCTGCTCTGCAATGCAGGTCTCACCTGTGCTATCTGACTCCTCTATGCAGCTGGGTAGATGGCTGGCTTTCTGCGCCACTTGGAGATGGTGTGCTGGAGTCCCTGTCTGGTCTATCACCAGAGCAAAGATGGCAGAGGCTGTGGCACTCCCTCCAGGCACTGACCACTCTGCAGGGCAAATGTTCCACAGCAGAACTGGCACCCAGATGACCAGAGAGCTGCCCCGCTCTTAGGCGCAGGTGGAAACCTAGCTGGCTGTGTCCCAAGTGATGTTATACTCGGGATATCTCGGTGAACCTGGAGTCCCTGACTGCTCTGTCGCTGGAGCAAAAATGGCGGAGGTTGCTGCACTCCCTCCAGGAGCGGATCACTCTGCAGGGCAGATGTCCCACAGCGAAGCTGGCACTCAGACAACCAGAGAGCTGCCCCCGCTCTTGGGCGCAGGTGGAACACTAGATGGCTGTGTCCCAAGCGATTTTATACTTGGGAAATCTCTGTTTACTTGGAGTCACTGTATAGTCTAGCACAAAAGCAAAGATGGCAGAGGCTGCTGCACTTCCTCCAAGTGTGGGTCACTCTCGAGAGAAGAGATTTCATAAGAAATAATCCACACCCCATCACCTTACCCTTTCCTCCATCACTAACACTACACCTTCACAAGGGAAGAAAGGACAGAAAGATAAAGGTAAATGTCTAGAATTTTCACTTCTCTGAATATCCACCTGTAACAGCTGGCACGTACTGAAAGAGCATTGAAATTTGCTCATGCACTCTGCATAAGAGAAATGTGGCCAAAGGATCCCTTTCCTCTTCAAATATTATGTGTCCATGACAATATCTAACTGTGTTTCTGTCAGAGAATATTACAGCATAGAGTGCATTTTCTACTGAGAAAGGAAATCAAGTTGGTATTAATAGCTTGTAGCCATTCTAGAGATAAATTCAAAGGAATTTTGTGATATCAAAAGCTCCATGGGGGTGTCTTGACATTTCGTGAGTAATTGATGCCTTACATGAAGGAAAGGGAACTCAATCAGAGGTTGAGTGAATGGCAAGATGAAGAGTTGGGCAACTTTTGAAAAATCTGAAGAATACTGAAATGGCAGTTAATATCTCCTCTTTTATGAAATTAATTTGATACAAAAATTTCAATAATTCTTAACCTGAAATTCGAGGGACCAGGTTGTTTATATCCTCTATCATCAGCCACTACCATGGCATAAGAACTAGCTCCTTCTGATAAGAAAACAATAGCAAGACCAAAAGAAAATGACACTGGTGAGCCATCACGCCTGTGACAATTAGAATAAGGCAAATCCACTTAAATTCACATATAGCTCTTCTAGAATATTAATCTTCAATACCTATAGTGAGTATATGTTGACTTCCAGTTTACAGAAAGGAAACAGAAGCACATATAGATGATGAATATGTTTGCTTAGGCACATAAGCTGAAACCATTAAAAGCAAGCTCAAATTGTCTGGTAACTGGGTTCACAGTTTTCAATGTGAAGATTTGTGGTAGAATTTTCTTTTGATAGCTATATTGACTGACAGTAATTAATTTGATGGAATATAGAATCACATAAGAGAACTATCTTTGGACATATCTTTATGGTGGTTTCTAAAACTGAGTTTCATGTGTTGGGAAGACCCATCCTAAATGTCCCATGATTTGAATGAGAATGCTGCCATAGACTCAAATTTGAGTACTTGTTCTCCAGTGGATGGAACTGTTTGGAAAGGATTAAGAAATCTGGTTTTGTTGGAAGTGTCTCAATGAATATTTTCAAAACCACATAAATTCCAGTTCTCTCTCACCTTCTCACTCTCCTTTTCTCTCTTCCTCTTGTTCTCTTTCATTTGCTCCCTCCCTCTCTCTATCTTCTTCCTGGAACGAGGTGTAAGATCTCAGCTTCTGCTCTAGCATTATGCCTGCCTAGAAGTTACCATGCTCTCCACTATAACACTCATGTATTCTAAACCTTTGGAACTGTGAGCCTCCAATTTAAACTCTTTAATAAGGTTCCTTGGTCATGGTATATCTTTCCAGCAATAGAAACTGATCAAAACATCTGGGCAGCAACACTATATGTACTTTAGTCCATTAACTGACAAAATAAAAATAATTAAATGAATGTAATATTACTATTCATTTTGTTTTCTTTCCCTGAATGCTGACACAATGTGATCAGTTCACACAGGTAGGACTATACTCTTGAATTGAGAGGTAAAATAAATTTTCCTCTTTTCAAGTGGCTTTAGCTGGCTATTTTGGTACAGCAGTGAATAGAGTAACTAAAATAACAGAAAAGAAAGCAGCTGATAGACGTCTACAATCTCACTGTGTTATTTCCAGCTGCTGACCATTACAAATAAGGCTGCTGTGAGCATAGTGGATCATAAGTCCTTGTGATATGGTGGAACATCTTTTGGATATATGCCCAGAAGTGGTATAACTGGGTCTTCAGGTAGAACTATTTCCAATTTTCTGAGAAACCACCAGATTGATTGCCAGAATAGTTGTACCATTTTGTAATCCAACTATCAATGGAAGACTTTTCCTCTTTCTCCACATTTATTGCTAGCATGTACTGTTCCTTGAATTTTTGATGCTCAAGATTCTTATTACTGTAAGGTAGTGTCCACAGGTCATTGTGATTTGCATGTCACTGATGACTAAGGATATTGAACATTAATTGTTTGTCAGTCATTTAAGATTTCTCTTGAGAATTCTATTTATCTCTGTGCCCCATTTTTAAATTGAGTTATTTGGTTTTTCTGGAGTGTAACTTCTTGAGTCCTTTGTATATTTTGGACATTAGCCCTCTACTGAATGTAGGACTAGTGAAGATCTTCTCTTAATCTGTAGGTTGCAAATTTTTCTATTGACTGTGTCTTTTGCCTTACAGCAGTTTTTCCCTTTCATGAGATCCCATTTGCCAGTGTTGTATATACTAATCTCTACTCTATGTCCAGTATATTATCTCATGAAGACACAATTAATTCTTGTCCAACATCAGGATTTGTTTAACTGTTTGCACATATCCCAGAGTACTAAGAAAACTGATCAGCTATATACTAGAAATAAATGATGAGAAATCCTTTCACTCGTTGTTTCACTGTAGAAAGACGCAAATCATTTGTCCTATTTATTGTTGAGGGTATTCATGACAAATGAAAACAAGTGACTTGTTTTATGGTCCTCCTTTTCATTGTTTCTGTATTTCATAAAAACTCAAATAGCTCTATTTGTTCTTAAGAATGAATTAACTAAGAATTAAAATATTAAAATCTTTTTCTATTTTATCTAAGAATTAATTAGCTAGGCTATAGAAGGAATGCATTCGAGTCTAAGGATTAATTCCCTTAAATTATTTGCAGAGATACTTTTGTATCCTGATAATATTACTATTTTTAAACTGTTATAGAAACTCCATGGGTTGGAATCCATATGAACATCAAGATGGATTATTTGTGGTTAAACTGTATATTAGAAGAGTTTCTAATACCATGGACAGAGATACAAGAGTATTGCTGGAACTCTGAAATGTCAGGTTCCTTCCTATAATCATTTGAAAATTAGTTTTTAATGGTAGGCACATACAGTCAGTCATTAATTTCCTTGGCTAGAGGAAAAGAATGTAGTGAGAAGCAGGATTTGTGGCTACCTATACCAATATCCATACCTCACTGCCAATGGTGAGAGTTTCAGTTACCTCGAAATCCATCAGCCACAGACACCACAGGAAACCACTCTACATTTCTGTTCAGAAGGATGCTGCAGGTATTGTAGTAAAGGAAGCAGTATGGATTTCAACAAAACAGTTACAAGTTGAGCTTAACATTTTTTTTCTCCTTGAAAATCTTTATTATTTTTTTGGATAACCATGTATGTTTCTCTTTAAATTTATTCTCCAAGATAAAAGAGTTAACCATACACATGGCTAATTAGCAAACTAATAGTCAATGGTAGAGGCTTTGCATATCTGACATCTAATAATCTAAACCATCAGAATTATATTTAAACTTAGAGTGCCTTTAAGAATCTCAAAGGAATTGTGTTTGCATGTGTAAATGGGTGAAATGCAAATGGATTTTCTAGCCAGAAAGTCACAGTAATCTGCCTGTCTGAGGCAGGAATTATAAGCACAACCATACCTAGCTTTCTGTAATGTGCTAAGGATGGGACTTGGGTCTATCTCCAGGCAGTTGATAGTCTAATAAGCAAGAGATAATGTCCAAAGCCTGAGGAGAATGAGTCTCCTGTTGGTCTGGTCACATACCTCATCTGTTAGAAGCACTGTTCTGTGTAATTCATGCTGAGAAATACTAACCTGCAGAGGTTTGACTTACAGCTTTTATTTCCCAAAACCTCCACTACCTGGTCAAGCTGTGGGCTTCTTCAATTCTATGTTTTCTTTCATTTTCTGTGCCTTGAAAGGGCACTATCAATAAAGATATATATTATCTTAAAGAAAATCTTATGTTTCTTCTTGGCTTTAGAGAAAAATAAGGTTTGGATTCAATAAACCACAGAAACTTATGTGCATGTGACAAGACTGGAATTGTCAGCAGATTTATTATCATAGAGAACCCACTAGAGAGCAGGTCACAGACACATCCAATTGAGAATATTTATTCTAGCTGGCTGAGGTTGTATTCAGGTCTTTGGAACCCAAGTAGAGTGCCAAGTGTTTAGAGTAAGGTTTTTTTTTTTTCTAAGTTATTTTATTTACATTCCAAATCATTTCCCCTTTCTCGTTTCCTCCATCCCTGAAAGTCCCATAAGCCCCCTTCCCTCCCTCTTTTCCCCATTCTACCCCCTCTCGCTTCACTGTCCTGGCATTCCTCTACATCCAGTCTTTCCAGGACCTGGTTCTCTCCTTCCATCTTCTTGGAAATATATTGAAATGCGAATTGTGTCTAGGATATTCTAGATTCTGAGTTAATGTCCCCTTATCAGTGACTGCATACCATGTGTGTTCTTTTGTGATTGGGTTGCCTCACTAAGGATGATAATTTCAAGTTCTGACCATCTGACCAGGAATTTCGTGAGTTCATTGTTTTTAATTGCAGAGTAGTATTCCATTGTATAAATATAGCACATCTTCTGAATCCATTCCTCCGTTGAGGGACATCTGGGTTCTTTCCAGCTTCTGGCTATTATAAATAAGGCTGCTATGAACATAGTGGAGCATGTGACCTTATTGCATGCAGGTAAAGCCTCTGGGTATATGCCCAGGAGTGGTATAGCCGGATCCTCCGGGACTGTCATGCCCAGTTTTCTGAGGAACCGCCAGACTGCTTTCCAGAGTGGTTGTATCAGCTTGCAATCCCACCAGCAGTGGAGGAGTAAGGTGTTTTTAAAGCCAGAAACCACACTTTGGTATCCTGCTCAACAATTACCAGGTAGAGGTTTTTGTTTGTTTGTTTGTTTACTTGTTTTATTTTTTATTAAATATATTCTTCATTTACATTTCAAATGTCATACCCCTTCCTGCCCCCCCAAAAGCCCCAACCCATCCTCCCACCTCCTGCCTCCAAGAATATGCTCTTCCGCACAACCCACTCCCATGACCCCCACTCAATTCCCCACACTGGGGCCTCTATTTAGCCTTCACAAGGCCAAAGACCTCTCCTCCCACTGATGCCTGGCAAGACATTCCTCTGTCAATGTTTTGGCTGGAACCACATGTACCCCTTGGTTGATGGCTTAGTCTCTAGGAGCCCTGGGGTGTCTCGTTGGCCAACATTGTCATTCTTTCCATAGGGCTGCAACCCCCTCCCCCTTTCAGCTCCTCCAGCTTGCCCTCCAACTCCTCTATAGTGAATCCCATGGTCAGACCAATGATGGGTTGCTCGTATTCACCTCTGTATCTGTAAGGCTCTTGCAAGGTCCCTCCAAAATATATGAATAAATGGATAGTAGTTTCGGGTTTGGTGACTATTTGTAGGATGAATCCCCAGGTAGGACAGTTTCTGGGTGGCCTTTCCTTCAGTCTCTGTTCCACTATTTGTCTCCATAGTTGTTCCTGTAAATATTTTGTTCCCTTTCTCAGAGGAACCAAATCACCCCCACTTTGGTTTACCTTCTTTGTGATATTCCTATGGTCTGTGAATTGTAATGTGTTTATTTTGAGCTTTTGGGCTAATATCCACTTATCAGTGAGTGCATACCATGTGTGATCTTTTGTGATTGGGTTACCTCACTCAGGATGATACTTTCTAGTTGCATTTGTTTAAGAATTTCATGAATTCATTATTTTTAATAGCTGAATAGTGCTCCATTGTGTATATATACCACAATTTCTATATCCATTCCTCTGTTGAAGGACATCTGGGTTCTTTCCAGATTCTGGCTACTATAAATAAGGCTGCTATGAACATAGTGGAGCATACGTCCTTATTGCATGTTGGAGCATCTTCTGGGTATATGCCCAGGAGTGGTATAGCTGGATTCTCAGGTAGTACTATGTCCAATTTTCTGAGGAAATGACATACTGATTTCCAGAGTGGTTTTACTAGCTTGCAATCCCACCAGTAATGGAGCAGTGTTCATTTAACTCCACATCATCTCCAGCATCTGCTGTCTCCTGAACTGTTCATCTTAGCCATTCTGACTTGTATGAGCTGGAATCTCAGGGCTGTTTTGATTTGCATTTCCCTAAGAACTAAGGATGCTGAACATTTCTTTAGGTACTTCTGAGACATTCGCATTTCCTCAGTTGAAAATTCCCTGTTTAGCTCTGTACCCCATTTTTTAATAGGGTTATTTGACACTCTGGAGTCTAACTTGAGACTTTTAGTCTTTGTATACATTGGATATTAACTCTCTATCGGATGTAGGATGGGTAAAGATCTTTTCCCAATTTGTTGGTTGCCATTTTACCCTACTGACCATGTCCTTTGCCTTATAGAAGATTTGTAGTTTCATGAGGTCCCATTTGTCAATTCTTGTTCTTAGAGCATAAGCCATTGGTGTTCTATTCAGGAAATTTTCCCCTGTGCCTATGTCTTCAAGGTTCTTCCCCACTTTCTCCTCTATAATCTTCAGTGTATCTGGTTTTATGTGGAGGTCCTTGAACCACCAGAACTTGAGCTTTGTACAAGGAAATAAGAATGGGTTGATTTGCATTTTTCTGCATACTGAGCTCCAGTTTATCCAGTACCATTTGATAAAAATGCTATCATTTTTCCACTTGATGTTTTTAACCTCTTGTCAGATATCAAGTGACCGTAGGTTTGTGGGTTCATATCTGGGTCCTCATTTCTATTCCATTGATCTTCTAGTCTGTCTCCGTATGAATACCATACAGTTTTCATCACTATTGCTCTATTGTAGAGTTTGAGGTCAGGGATGGTGATTCCCCCATTAGATCTTTTGTTTTGGAGAATAATTTTCACTATTCTGGATTTTTTGTTATTCCAAATGAATTTGCAGATTGTTCTTTCTAGCTCTATGAAAAATTGATTTGGAATTTTGATGGTGATTGCACTGAATCTGTAGATTGCTTTGGGCAAGATGGCCATTTTTACTATATTAATCCTTCCAATATATGAGCATGGGAGATCCTTCTATCTTCTGAGATCTTCTGTGATTTCTTTCTTCAGAGTCTTGAAGTTCTTGTCATACAGATCTTTCACTTGATTTGTTAGAGTCACACCAAGTTATGTAATATTATTTGTGACTATTGTAAAGGGTTTCATTTCCCTTATTTCTTTCTCAGCCTGTTTATTCTTTGAGTAGAGGAATGCTACTAAATAGTCCCATAAGTCCTGAGGAAATAGAAGCAGTTGTTAATAGTCTTACAACAACAGCAACAACAACAAAAAAGCCCAGGATCAGATGGGTTTATTGGGGAATTCTATCAGATCTTCAAAGAAGAGCTAATACCAATACTCTTCAAACTATTCCACAAAATAGAAACTCAAGGAACATTACCCAATTCATTCTATGAAGTCACAATATGCTTATACCCAAACCAAACAAAGATCAAAAAAGAAAGAGAACTTCAGACCAATTTCCCTTATGAACATTGATGCAAAAATTCTCAACAAAATTCTGGCCAACTTAATCCAAGAATGCATCAAAACAATAATTGACCACGATCAAGTAGGCTTCATCCCAGGGACGCAGGGATGGTTCAATGTATGGAAATACATCAATGTAATTCACTACATTAACAAACTAAGAAAACAACAACATGGTCATTTCATTAGATACTGTAAAAGCTTTTTACAAAATTCAGCAACACTTCATCATAAAAGTCTTGCAGAGATCAGGAACTCAGGGCTCATACCTAAACATAGTAAAGCAATATATTGTAAACTGTAGCTAACATCAAACTAAATGGAGAGAAACATGAAGCAATTCTATTAAAATTGGGGTTCTGACAAGGCTGCCCACTCTCTCCCTATCTATTCAATATAGTACTTGAAGTCTTACCCAGAGCAATTAGACAACAATAGGAGGTCAAAGGTATACAAATTGGAAGGGAAGAAGTCAAAATATCACTATTTGCAGACATATGATCATATACTTAAGCAACCCCAAAAATTCCACCAGAGAACTTCTAAAGCTGTTCAACAGCTTCAACAAAGTGGCTGGATATAAAATTAACTCAGACAAACCAGGTAGAGGTTTTATATAAGCAAGCAGTTTAAAAAAAACCTAAGATAAGTAGTTGGAGACAGAGGCAGAGACACAGAGATGAACAAAGACTGAAACACAGAGAATTCAGAAAGACTCATTAGATTGACTTGCATTATATGTTCTGAATAGCCTAAAATTTCTGTCTGCATGATAGAAAAGCTTATGACCCACTAACTTCTAAGTCCAGGAGGCTCAATGTTTCAGTAATCCCAGTCTTGTTCTGAAGGCCAGGAAGTTTCCTGGAGACTCTTGTTCTCAGTTGATGTTTGTAGGCTAAAACTAATGGATTCTCATGTGAAAGTTGTGTGGGAGGCAGGAATCACAAAAGAACACACATGGTCTGTACTCACTGATTAGCAGATATTAAGATAAAAGCTCAGAATTCATGTTATACCACTTGAAGACCACATGAAGCTCAAGAAAAAGGAGGCCAAAGGGTAGATACTTCAGTCCTTCTTAGAAGAGGGAGCAAAATAATTATGTGAGGTAGAGGGTGAAAGGGGCTTGGGAGGAAGAGAGGAGGTGGAGAGAAAAAAAACAGGGCGGCAGCATCAGGTGTGGAATGAGACAGGGGAGATGTACAGATGGTCAGAAAATTGAGCAGAGGTGTGTAGCAATGGAGGATAGGGAACAAGGGTAGCCAACAGAAAGTCCTAGATGCCAGGAAAACAAGAGACTCCCCCGACCCAGTGAGGATGACATTAGTTGAAGATATTTGTTTTGTTGACAATATCCAAAAAAGTGGAGAGAGTAATTGGAGAGAACATATGGAGAGGTTAGTTACAGCCCTGGTTGATGGATGGGACCACCCACCCTTCTCATATATTTTAACCCAGAATTGCTCCTGTCTAAAGGAAATACAGGGAAAAAGAGTGGAGCAGAGACTGAAGGAAAGGCCATCTAGAGACTGCCCCACATGAGCATTCATCTTATATGCAGTCACCAAACCCAGTCACTATTGTTTATGCCAACAAGATTTTCCTGACAGAAGCCTGATGTCACTTTCTCCTAAGAGTCTCTGACAGAGTCTCACAGATACAGATACAGATTTTTGCTGACAACCATTGGACTGAGGACAGGTCCCTGAGCACAGGGACCCCAATGGAAGAGTTAGGAGAAGGACTGAAGGAGATGAAGGGGTTTGCAACCCCATGGGAAGAACAACATCAACCAACCAGATCCTCCCCTTCTACCCAAGTTCCCAGGAACTAAACCACCAACCAAGGAGTACACATGGAGGGAACAATGTCTCCAGCTGCATATGTAGCAGAGGATGGCCTTGTATGGCATCAAAGGGAGGGGAAAGCCTTGATACTGTGAAGGCTTAATTCCCAAATATAGGGAGTTATAGAGCAGTGAGGTGGGAGTGGGTGGGTACGGGAGCACCTTCATAGAAGCAGGGGATGGTAGGGTGGGATAGGGTATTTGTGGAGAGGAAACTGAGAAGGGGACAACATTTGAAATATGAGTAAATAAAATAAATTAAAAATATAAAGAAGAAAAAATTAAAAGAATGGAAAGAAAAATATTCAAATCTGGAAAGATGGGTTCAGAGTCAAGATCATTTACTGCTTAATCATGAGACCTGGTGTTACGTTTTTAGCACCCAGAGCAAGCAGTTCTCAAATGCCTGGTCTCCAGCCACAAGGGATTAGTACCTTCATTTGGCTTATATGCAGCACCTGCACACAATATATGTGGGTACTATTGCACAGGCCTGTGTACCCAGTCACAGGCATGGACACACATATACACAAATCAAATGAAACAAATCTAACAAACAACAATCCCATTACAAACTGTTGATAAATTCTGACTTGAAACTATTATACATTAACAGATATCAAGAACACAGAGAACATTAATAGAAAAATTATCAAGTCACAGAAACAGTGATGAAGTTATTAGAGGCAGTCTGGACATTGATTTTATTCTCTCTCATGCAAACATCTAGATATTCATAATAGACAGGAAGTAGAAATGAATGCAAGTGTTTTTACAGTGCAGAATTTTTAGCATTTTATAGAATTCCACTCCAGGGTTTCTGTTCAGTAATTATTAATAGCTCTTTGACTTTCTTTATGGTCTGGATAACACTAGCCTTGTGGGAACACTGTCCTCCTACTTTTCATTGTACTGTTTACCTTGGGCCATGAGCCCTGTAAAATATACACCTGATCATTTCCTATTTGTGAAGCATGATACAAAGCAGTACTTCATGTTATAATTTGTTAGAGTTACTTGTGTGTGTGTGTGTGTATATGTGTGTGTGTGTGTGTGTGTGTGTGTGTGTGTGTGTGTATGCATGAATGAATATGTGAAAGTCACAGGTGGGCTTCATCATGTCTTCCACTTTCACTTTTCCAGTTATTTATTTCTTAATATTTATTTGAATGTAAATAAAGAATATATCTAAGGGAAAAAAAAGTCAAGCAAACGCTAAAAGAAAAAAGGAAGGGATAAAACAGTATGGTTACTAAAATCTGTTTTGTTGATGATGATTTTCCAAGAAAAAGACCTAAATATGGAGGAACCATCTCACATGCGTGCGTGCGCACGCGCGCACACACACACACACACACACACACACACACACACACAGTCTATGATTATTATAACACAAAAATCTAAAATATATTATCTTTCAGGAATGTGGCAAGCAGGCATGTGAGCTCTAAACAAAAGCCACATCCTTTCAGGACTGGCTACTCACTTTACCTTGAAGTCTCCACAGTCCAAACCCAGGATGACCCAGAATAAAAAGTCTTAAAAAGACAAATGAGTTCTAAATGTTGAAATTAATGTTTTCCCCTGCATGAAGATTTGATGGCTTAAAGTCTTTCTTCTTTATAAAGCTAAAACAGAACAAGGTACTTGAAGTCTGTTTTGGATTTCAAATTAATACATACTTTCTAAAGCTATTAGCAGTAAGTGGATATGCTCTCAGGTAGAATTTCAAAGTGCCCTACACATAATCAGACAGTGGTAATTCTCCCTGCTGCTATCTACCTCATTCCTCAGGGTTGTCCCAGGATTGGTCTCTCGGTCTCTCTCTCTCTCTCTCTCTCTCTCTCTCTCTCTCTCTCTCTCTCTCTCTCTCTCTCTCTCTCTCTCTCTCTCTTTGTGTGTATGTGTGGGAATGGATGTATATACGTTTTTATTTGTATAAACGTGTGCACGTCCATGAACATGAATATGCTTGGATGCATATGAGCATATGTGCAAATGTATTTTATATATGTATTTATATGGGTGTACATGCATATATTTGTGCTATGTTTAGGTGTGCATTTGTGTGTATGCATATGTGTATTTGGCCTGGGAATTTGTATGCATATGTTTTTGTGTACCTGTAGGATAGTAATCTATATAGGAGATTATATAAGTCTATATAAGTATGCCTGCACAGAGAATTATATTTTTATTAGATATTTGCTTTATTTACATTTCAAATGGTATCTCCTTTACATTTTACCCCTCAAAAAAAAAACCTATCCCATCACCCATGCCCCTTCTCATCCCCCCCCTCAAATTTCCTGACTTGCCTTCCCCTATTCTGGGGATTCGAGCCTTCACAGGACCAGTGGCATCCCCTCTCAATGATGGCCAAAATGATCATCTTCTGCTATGTATGTAGCTGGAGCCATGGGTCCCTGCATGTGTACTATTTGATTGGTGGCTTAGTTCCTGGAAATTCTGGGGTTACTGGTTGATACATATTATTGTTCTTCCTGCAGGGCTGCAAACCTCTTCAGCTCATTGGCCCCTTCCACTAGCTGCTCCATTGGGGACCCTATGCTCAGTCTATTGGTTGGCTGTGAGCAGTGGGTATTTTGATCCACCTTCCAATAAGGATCAAAGTATCCAAACTTTGGTCTTCCTTCCTATTGAGCTTCATGTGGTCTGTGTGTTGTATCTTTGGTATTCCAAGGTTTGGGGGTAATATCCACTTATCAGCAAGTGCATACCATGAGTGTTCTTTTGTAATTGAGTTACGTCACCCAGGATAATATTTTCTAGCTCCATCCATTTGCCTACAAATTTCATGAATTTGTGTTTTTAATAACTGAGTAGTACACTATTGCGTAAATGTATCATTTTTTTCTGTATCCATTCCTCTGTTGAGGGACATCTGGGTTCTTTCCAGATACTGGCTATTATATATAGGGCTACTATGAATAGAGTGAAGCATGTGTCCGTATTACAAGTTGGAGCATCTTCTGGGTATATGCCCAGGAGTGGTATAGCTGGGTCCTCAGGTAGTACTATGTTCAATTTTCTGAGAAACCACCAAACTGATTTCCAGAGTGAATAACAGCTTGCAATATCACCAGAAACAGAGGAGTGTTCCTCTTTCTCCACATCCTCTCCAGCATTTGTTGTCCCCTGAGTTTTGATCTTGGCCTTTCTAACTTGTGTGAGGTGGAATTTCAGGGTTGTTTTGGTTTGCATTTCCCTGATGATTAAGGATGTTGAACATTGCTTTAGGTGTTTCTCAGCTGTCCAGTTTTCTTCAGTTGAGGATTCTTTGTTTAGCTCTCCACCCCATTTGTTTCTATTTTGTGGAATAGTTTGAAGTATATTGTTATTAAGTCTTCTTTGAAGGTCTTATAGAACTCTGCATTAAACCCATCTGGTTCTGTGATTTTTTTGGTTGGGAGTCTTTCAATGACTGCTTCTATTCCTTTAGGGATTATGGGATTGTTTAGATAATTTATCTGATCCTGATTTAACTTTGGTACTTGGTGTCTGTATAGAAAATTGTCCATTTCTTCTAGATTTTCCACTTTTGTTGAGTATAGACTTTAGTAGTAGGATCTGATAAATTTTTTTTTTTTGGATTTCCTTAGTATCTGTTTTTATGTCTCACTTTTGATTTCTGATTTTGCTGATTTGGATAATGTCTCTGTGCCCTGTGCTTAGTTTGGCTAAGGGTTTATCTATCTTGTTGGATTTTTCAAAGAACCAGCTCATGGTTTCATTGATTCTTTGTATAGTTTTTTTTGTTTCTACCTGATTGATTTCAATCCTGAGTTTGACTATTTTCTGCCATCTACTCCTTTTGGGTTTATTTGCTTCTTTTTGTTCTAGAGACTTCATCTGTCCTGTCAAGATGTTAGTGTATGCTCTTTCCAGTTTCCTTTTGGAGGCACTCAGAGCTATGTGTTTTCCTCTTAGCACGACTTTCATTGTGTCCCATAAGTTTGGGTATGTTGTGCCTTCACTTTCATTAAATTCTAAAAAAAGTCTTTTATTTCTTTTTTTTTACAGCTTCTTTGACCAAGTTATTGTTGAGTAGAATGTTGTTCAGCTTCTATTTGTATGTGGGCTTTCTGTTGTTTTTGTTGTTACTGAAGACCATCCTTAGTCCATGGTGATTTGATAAGGTGCTTGGAATTATTTCAATCTTCCTATAAGTGGTGAGATCTGTATTGTGATCGAGTATATGGTCAATTTTGGAGAACATATGATGAGGTACTGAGAAGAAGGTATATTCTTTTGTTTTAGGATAAAATGCTCTATAGATATCTGTTAAATCCCTTTGGTTCATAACATTTCTTTCTATTTCTATTTCTCTGTTTAGTTTGTGTTTCCCTGATCTGTCCAATGACAAGAGTGGGGAGCTGAAGTCTCCCACTATTATTGTGTGAGGTACAATGTGTGATTTGAGCTTTAGTAAAGTGTCTTTTATGAACGTAGGTCCCCTTTTATTTGGAGTATATATGTTCTAAATTCATCTTGGTAGATGTTTCCTTTGATGAGTATGAAGTGTCCTTCCTTATCTTTTTTGATTCCTTTAGGTTGAAAGTCAATTTTATTCAATATTAGAATGGATAAACCAGCTTATTTCTTGGGACCATTTGCTTGGAAAATTGTTTTCCAGCCCTTTATTTTGAGGAGGTGTCTTTGTACCTGAGGTGAATTTCCTGTATGCAGCAAAAGGTTGGGTCCTGCTTATGAATCCGGTCTGTTAGTCTATGTCTTTTTATTGGAGATTTGAGTCCATTGATATTAAGATATATTAAGGAGAAGTGATTGTTTCTTCCTGTTATTTTTGTTATTACTGGTGGAGTTATGTTTGTGTAGTTTTCTTTATTTTTGGTTTGTTAAAACAAGATTAATTTCTTGCTTTTTTTAGTGTGTAGTTTCCCTCCTTTTGTTGGTGTTTTCCATTCATTATCCTTTGAAGGGCTGGATTTGTGGAAAAATATTGTGTAAATTTGTTTTTGTCATGGAATACCTTGGTTTCTCCATCTATGGTAATTGAGAGTTTTGCTGGGTATAGTAGCGTGGGTTGACATTTGTGTTCCCTTATGGTTTGTATGACATCTTTCCAGGATCTCTGGCTTTCATAGTCTCTGGTGCGAAGTCTGGTGTAATTCTGATAAGTTTGCCTTTATATGCTACTTATCTTTTTCCCTTACTGCTTTTAATATTCTTTCTTTGTTTAGTGCATTTGGTGTTTTAGTTATGATGTGACTGGACGAATTTCTTTTCTTGTCCAATCTATTTGTTCATGGGCATCTCTTTCTTTAGGTTAGGAAAGTTTTCTGTTGAAGACATTTACTGACCCTTTACAATGGAAAACTTTTCTTTCTTCTATACCTATAATCCTTAGGTTTGGTCTTCTCATTTTATCTTGATTTCTTCGAAGTTTTGGTTCAGGAGCTTTTTTGCATTTTGCATTTTCTTTGTTCAGGTTCATGGCAGTCTCTTTCCACAGTGTAAGATTTGGAGATCAGAATGTGTTTCCTTAATATATTGATGAGGTATTTTTTTTCCTATCTGAAGATCATTAGTCTAGTCATGGCATCCACTTTGATTGATAGCATCCCCGTGTGGCTCTTAATATCATCACTTTTCACAGGGAGGCATGTCAGTTCATCAGATCTCATCTCTGTGTCACCGTCACTCCTAGAGTATAATTCTTCTTGGCACAGATCCAAGAACTTTTAACACAAAATACCTTTCTTGTTTTCTTTGTGACAAAAGTCAGGACTATGATAAACAAATCAAAATGACCATTAAAAATAACACCATAATTCTATAGCCTCAGGGAAAGTCTGAACAAAGCCTCATTCTATATCTATATCTATATCTATATCTATATCTATATCTATATCTATATCTATATCTATATCTATCTATATCTATATGTAATTCTCAATTCATTTGTTCTTAATTCATAGTTCACAACCAAATTAGTACAGAGCCCCTATCACTCCAAAGGCCTTTTCTTATTTAACATATATATATATATATATATATATATATATATATATATATATATATATATATATGTCTAGTCCCACGCACATTGCAGTTTGTAATTTCTTCTTAGTTGTTTGTAGATTTGTTTTAGCCCAGTAATTGAAAAGATACTTTGGGTATAATACTGAAAAATATAAAAGTAAAGTACATCTGGGGCCTAAAATTTCTGTTAGTAGTTATTACAAAGTCAATGGCAGGAAGAAATGGATTCTCTGATTCTCTGATTTCGCCACACGTGAAAATTAGCTGCTTTTTAAGAATTAAGATATTAAGGAAGACACCCTCCCAGGAAAAGCTACAAAAGGAAATCACTCCTTACCTATTTCAGCTTTAGGAGAAGGGCAGCATTCCTTGGGTTGTGTGCATATTATTGTAATCTCTGTCATCATTGGTCAGTTTATCCTCTCTAAATAAATTCTCCTTGTGCCTTCCATACATAAGGAAACATGTGATTACATTTATATCCCAGCAGATGTTTCATGATAATTAGGTCTCAATATCTGAAAATGAACGGTATCTGCAAAGACAACTTGTGCTATATTAGGTACATGTAATGGCTGCAATAGGAAAAGATTATTTGAGTGAATGGCGGAGATACTGTGGACCTAAACAATAAAACCATAAGGTTTTAACTACAGCACTAATTGTTGAAAAAAATCATTAAGTCAAAAGAGAGGAAATGGAGTAGAAAAGAATACACAAATACCTTTTGCTAGAAGAGTTTCCAAAGCTAAGAATTAGGAACATCCTTCCAGTGACTGGCCCAACTTGGGATTCATCTCATGGATGGGCACTAAACCCTCACATGACTCACTAATGCTATGTGGTACTCAAAGACACAAGCCTAGCATTTCTGTCCTCTGAGAGGCTCTATCAGCAGCTGACTGAGACAGATGCAGATAATTCCTGCCAAATATTGGGCTGAGGACAAGAACCACTATGGAAGAACTGAAGGAGACAAAGTGGATTGCAACACCATAGGAAGACCAACAGTGTCAACTAACACAGAACCTTGGCAGCTACTAGAGACTAATCAACCAACCAAAGATCTGGTCAGAGGACAAAGGTACATATGTAGCAGAGAACTGCCTTGTCTGATCTCAGTGGGAGAGGATGCTCCTAAATTCTGTAGGGACTTGCCCCAGGCAAGAGGATGCTCCAGTGGGCAAAGGAGAGAGCACCTTCTTATAGGTGAAGGGGAGGTAGAATGGGGTGTAGGATCCTGGGGTGGAGGGGGTCAAGAGTGGAGGGCAATATTTAGGATATAAATAAAAAAATTAGTAAAAAAAAAAAAGAAAATAGAAAAAACAACAAATAAAATTTAGGAACAGAATATTTTGTTTTTAAACGTGTTTATTTGTATGAGAAGGGAGAAGAAACATTTCATAGCATGAATGTGGAGGTGAGAGGATAAACCATGTGGGTGGGTCAGTTTTTCTTTCTCCCATGTGTAGCTTTCATTTCCTTGCCATCCCACTTGGCTGCCCCCCTCCTTCTCTCTCTCTCTCTCTCTCTCTCTCTCTCTCTCTCTCTCTCTCTCTCTCTCTCTCTTTCTCTGTGTGTGTGTATCTGTCTGTCTTTCTGTCTGTCTTGAGATCATTGTTTCAAAATGCAAGTTCAAAGCTACTGCTCTAGCAATATACCTGTATGCTGCCAAGCTCCCTGTTATAATGGTTATGGAAATTCCCTGAAAAACTCAGCTCTCAATAAACTGTTATTTTTTCTTATTAGTCGTTCTGCTTTGCTATGTCTTTACAGTAATAGAAAGATAAGTAAGAAAGCTTATGACTATGTTGTGTGTATTACCTCTGACAATGCCTGAAATAGCCAAAACAGGGAATCAGAATCGCTGGATCTGGAATTACCAGAGTTTGTAAACCTCTTAAAATGGGTGCTAGAAACTGAAATAAAGTTTTGAGAAATAATAAATCATTTTAACAACTGGGTCATATTTCCACTCCTGAGCATAGAATGCATTGAAATTGTCTTCTGTATGGTTGGGGTATAGGCCTTTTACTTGGCACAGAGGAAAGTCCTACATTTAATCCCCAATGTGTTATAAACCGGGAATGATGGGTACACTTGTAATCCCCAACACTGGGGAGGTAGAGGTAGAATGTAGCTGTTCATGGTTTTCTTTGGCTACATAGCAAGTTTGAAGCTAATCTGCTAAAATGAGAACCCTCTCTCAGGGGAAGAATTCTTTCAATATTTTATTAGTGATCATTTTGTGATTGTGGCCTTGGATAATCAACTTATGACAAGAAAAGATTTATTAGGCTCAGTATTGGAATTTCTGTCTGCATTTTGCCCTGTTCACTTGGGTATTCCCAAGGCAGCATGTAACATTGGGAATGAATGGAGGAGAAATATCTCACTTTGTGGCCAAGAAACAAAAATGTAAAATGAGGAGTTTAGGTCTCTGAATTTTCTTTCAGGGTAATGTCTTTCACTACCACTTATAAAAGAACTTCACACCAGGTGACATTTCTTGTAAGTTCAATATTCTCTCAACAGGTTAAAATGGGGTACCAGGATTTTAGCATATGGGCATTTGAAATTATACATTTAAGGTTCAAGCACACAGAGGGACTCTGTGTCATAATGTAAGAACATCATAGCCAGTGTGCTTGGCAGTTCTCAAGACTCACAGCAGAGAGATTCTGCTTCCTTTCCTCTATTTCTCTATCCTCACAGGCCATAATCTTTTTTTCTTTCCACCATGGATATATTTTCTCCTGAGGGAAATTTTTTATGTAAATGTTTTTATTGGATATTTTCTTTATTTAAATTTCAAATTTTATCCCCTTTCCTTGTTTCCCCTCCGTAAACCCCCTATCCCATCCAATCTCCCCGTGCTCACTAACCCACCCACTCCTGTTTCCCTGTCCTGGCATTCCACTATACTGGGGAACTGAGCCTTCAAAAGAGCAAGGGCCTCTCCTCTCATTGATGTTAGACAAGGCCATCCTCTGCTACATATGCAGCTAGAGTCATGGGTCCCTACATGTTTACTCTTTTGTTGGTAGTTTAGTCCCTGGGAGCTCTGGAAGTATTTGTTTGTTCATATTGTTGTTCCTCCTATGGGGCTGAAAACCACTTCAGCTCCTTTTTCCCTCATTTTTTATTTAGCTTTCCCAATTTAGATACATAGGGATACTCCTGTTTATTAGCATAATTTAATGTTGCTAAACACATATGGTTTGACTGTTGTTTGTGTGTGTATCTGTGTGTGTGTGTGTGTGTGTGTGTGTGTGTGTATGTGATTAAGTCAGTGGTCACCCTTAACTGTTGTTCCTCAGGTGTCTGCTGTTTGTGACTGAGGCCAAGTCTTTCATTGGTCTAGAAATCCACTATATTAGGTAAGGATAACTGGTCAGAGAGGTGCTAGAGCTCTAACTGTCTCTACTGCCCATCTCACCATTTCTAGAGTTACAAGCACAGTCTAATTTTCTGGCTTCTTATGTGGGTTCTGGGCATTGAATTTAGGCCTTTATGACTGCAAAGTGCCTAGTAAATAAATGTCTTTTCCATCATAGGATTTGGAGGCAGTGAGGGGAGTTGGATATGACCTATATACATTTTATTAATAAATGAAATTACCCAAATATATGCAATAAAATAAAGAATAAGTAAAGGACATTGGAAATGTGGACTTGTGTGTTTTAGGAGGGATATGTTTAAGTAGCACACATGTACAGCTTGTGACTCATTACAGTTAAGATCTCTGTAAATGCCCGAATTCCAGGGATCTCACAAAATGTGTTCATGTAAATGATGGATACATATGACTACCTGTTGAAAACCCAAGCAAGGAAAAACAAGATACATCAGGTTAGCCAGCTATTTGGACCAACTGAATTGGTTTTCTCTGAGTTCAATTAAAAGATCCTGTTTTAACATGTGGGAGGAGAACAAACAAGAAATATACCTGATATTAACTTCTTGTCTCTGTATGAATGTAAGTACACACACGCACACACACACACAAACACACACACACAAATATACACACACATGCACCAGCAAACACACATGCATATACACATTAAAAATGAAATAAAAATAAAAACAAAAGCATAATACCACAGACATCCTTATGTGCTAATTTACTTTCTCTTACTAGTATCTTTATATGGGCATAAGACTGGGAAATTTCCCATGGACTATCAGACAACAGTGGTCACAGCATTGCTCCTTCATGCCAGCTTGATGAAGATGTGTTTTGTAACTCATATTCTGTGTGTTTTGTGTTACTGATATCATGGCCTTAGTGTTCAGAAGATGGGATAAAAATCTGTCGAAGCAACTAAAATCTGGGGAAAGAACTAATGCTATGAACAAGAACTCAACAGGCACTTTGGGTTGATACAGACATAATGGATAGCATATGCTATTTGCTATTTGATAAACATTATATAATGAGTTTTCCAAAGTGGACAGAAGAAGGAAAGCCCCATAGTTTGTAAGTGCCTTAACCACAACAAACCAAAGAAAGATAACTTCATAATATAGATATTGTAAGTGGACAAACATTTACTGTGTTTGTGTGTTCATGTGTACCTGTCCATACATGCAGGAAACAAGTCAAACCTTGGTGTTTCTTCTCAAGAGACATATACCTTGATTTTTAAGACAGGACCTTGCACTGTAAGTAGGTCAGGCTGGCTGGCTAACAGGGCCCAGTCATCTCCTCTTGATACCTTCCCAGTGCTGGGTTTACAAGCTTGCCCCACAATTCCTTCCTTACACGGGTGCTAATAATGAACTCAGGTCTTAACACCTGCATGACAAATACTTATACCTCTCCAGCTTAGAACTATTTCCCTTTTGTAGTAAAGGTTATGTGTGGTTAATAACAATCTCTTCTAGAGTAAAATTACAGTTTTTATTTGAGGAACTATACAAAAGAATCCAGATCCACTATACATAGAACTGGAGTTTCACTTAGTAGAAGAGTGTGGGATGCTCATACTTGAGGTCTGGGTTCATTCTCTAGCACCATACAGATGGAGAGAGAAAGATAAAGACAAACTGACACAGAAACATATAAAGAGACACAAGGGCACAGAGACAAACACAAAGATAAAAGATGAGAGAGATACAGAGGGAAGCCCAAATTCAATCTTCAGTACCCAAGAGAAGCAGAGAGGCAAAGACAGTGAATGACATAACCACACATGGAGACCTAGGTTCAATTTCCCCTATCCAAGAGGCAAATTGGGATAAAGACAGAGAGAATGAGTGAGAAAGAGAAACAAGAAAGAAAAGAGGAAGATGAAAATAGGCAGTACAAATATGCCCAGGTTCAATTTACAGTATCCGCTAAAGGCAAAGAGATAGAGTAGGAGAGGGAAGAGAGAGACAGAGACAGAGTGATATTGGTTCGTCTTTCTTACCTAAGAGTGACAGAGAAGTAGAGATAATTCTTATTTCAAAATTTGCATTTTTGTAACTGGAGCAAATTACAATGAAAGAGACTGAGCATCCCCCAGGCACTCCCCTCCTTCTTATAAACTATAATTGAGTTACAAAGTGGAATGTCCCAAAGAACTCAGCAAGATCACCAGATAAGAGAAGTAAGAAAGTTTCTGGAAGAGTTAATATAATGGTGCCCAGTATAGTGAAAATGAACACTGATGCCCTTAATCACATGCCACAAGCTTCATTGGTTTTCACTGCTTTCCTGAATGGTAGTACTCTGTCCTCATAAACCCACACCAAGTTCATTTGACTGGCTGATACAATGATGAGAAATTTGGTAGTTTGCCTTTATTTCTTTATATAATATATCTATGGATTATATATCTACATATTTCTTAATATATCTATGGGATCACCATGTATGGGTTTTAAATTGGAAATGTTCAGAAAATAGAACTTGATAGGGAAAAGCATTATTGTCTTTACAACACTTGCAATTCTAAGGTAGGCACATCACAAGTTCGGATCATATGATAAAAGATTGTCTCTACATTGATACACTTGTAAAAAAAACAAACAAAACTATGTGTTACATCTATATTCAATATGCTTCTTCTCCTTTTCTCTCCTCTTGTTCTGTCTCTATTACTTACCATTTCCTTAGTACCATAACAGTTATTCATAAGAACCTCTATTTTATTAGTTACAATAATAATGTAAAGATTGTTTAGAATAAGTATCAGGATTTTTTATTGAAAAAGGAAGCAAAAACATTTTATGATAAAATTAAAGCTTTTCATGGAAAATGTTTCTGACAAAATTGAAGAAGCATACAGAAAAACACATTAAGATTGACAGTTTTCATGGAAAATTAAAGGGTAAAATGGTAGACATAAAAACATTGCTAAATTAATTGAAAAAGGAATTAGAAATATTTTATGGTAGAATTGAAGATTTACATGGGAAATAGTTCTAATAAAATTGTGGAAAAATATAAAATTACATTAAAATTGAAGATTATCATGGAAAATTACAGATAAAATGGTAGGCATAAAAACATTTCCAAGTTGATTGAAAGTGGAATTATAGACATTTTCTGATAAAATTTAAGATCTACAAGGAAAGTATTTCTGAAAATATTAAAGAACTATATAAAAAAACACGTTAAAATTGACTATTTCATGGAAAATTATACAGATAAAATGGTAGGCATAAAAATATTTCTAATTGACTGAAGGTGGAATTATAAACATTTTCTGATAAAATTGAAGATTTACATGAAAAATATCTCTGATAAAATTGAAGAAATATATAGAAAAACACATTGACTATTTCATGAGAAAATTATATCGATAAAATGGTAGGCATAAAAATATATCTAAGTTGAATGAAAGTGGAATTATAAATATTTTCTGACAAAATTGAGGATATATATGGAAAATATTTCTGAACAAACTGAAGAAATATTTAGAAAAAAATGTTAAAATTAAAGATTATCATGTAAAATAGTACAGTTAAAATAGTAGACATAAAAAAAATTACTAAATTGTTTGAAAGGAATCACAAATATTTTCTGATAAAATTGAAGATTTACATAAAAAATATTTCTGTTAGACTATGTTTTTTGCGGGGAATTGAGTCCATTGATGTTATAAGATATTAAGGTATAGTGATTGTTTCTTCCAGTTATTTTTGATGTTATTTTTATGTTTGTGTGGTTACTTTCTTTTGAGTTTGTTGTAAAAACATTAGTTTATTGCTTTTTTAGAATGTAGTTTCCAGCCTCTTGTTGGTGTTTTCCATGTATTATCCTTTGTAGGGCTGGATTTGTGGAAAGATATTGTATAAATTTGGTTTTATTGTGGAATATCTTGGTTTCTTCATCTACAGTAATTGAGAGTTTTGTTTGGTATAGAAGTTTGGGCTAGCATTTGTGTTCTCTTAGGGTCTGTATGAGATCTGCCCAGGATCTTCTAGTTTTCACCATCTAAGGTGAGAAGTCTGGTGTAATTCTGATAGGCCTGCTTGACTTTTTTCCCTTACTGTTTTAAATATTCTTTCTTTGTTAGTGCATTCAGTATTTTGATTATTAGATGCTGGGAGGACTTTCTGGTCTGATCCAGTCTGTTTGGAGTTTTGTAGGCTTTTTTTTTTCTATTTTTTTTTTTTATCTACATTCCAAATCATTTCCCCTTTCCTGGTTCCTACCTCCCCAAAAGTGCCATGAGCCCCCTTCCCTCCCTCTTTTCCCCATTCAACCCCCTCTTGCTTCTCTGTCCTGCCATTCCCTACATCCAGTCTTTCCAGGACCAGGGGTTTCTCCTTCCAAATACTTGAATATTAATTGATATGCGAATTGGGTATGGGGTACTCCAAGATTCCTGGTTAATATCCCCTTATCAGTGACTGCATATCCCGTGTATTCTTTTGTGATTGGGTTACCTCACTAAGGATGATATTTTCAAGTTCTGACCATTTGCCTAGAAATTTCGTGAGTTCATTGTTTTTAATTGCAGTGTAGTATTCCATTGTGTAAATATACCACATCTTCTGAATCCATTCTTTCACTGAGGGACATCAGGGTTCTTTCCAGTTTCTGGCTATTATAAATAAGGCTGCTATGAACATGGTGGAGCATGTGTCCTTATTGCATGCAGGTAAAGCCTCTGGGTATATACCCAGGAGTAGTACAGCCTGATCCTCCAGGAATGTCATGCCCAGTTTTCTGAGGAACCGCCAGAGTGCTTTTCAGAGTGGTTTTATCAGCTTGCAATCCCACCAGCAGTGGAGGAGTGTTCTTCTTTCTCCACATCCTCTCCAGAAACTGATGTCTCCTGTGATTTTTATCTTAGCCATTCTGACTGGTGTGAGATGGAATCTCAGGGTTGTTTTGATTTGCATTTCCCTAATGACTAAGGATGGTAAACATCTCTTTAGGTGCTTCTCAGCCATTAGATATTCTTCAGGTGAGAACTCTTTGTTTAGCTCTGTACCCCATTTTTAATAGGGTTACTTGGCTCTCTGGAGTCTAACTTATTGAGTTTTTTGTATATATTGGATATTAGCCCTCTGATGGATGTAGGTTGGTAAAGATCATTTCCCAGTTAGTTGGTTGCCACTTTGTCTTTTTGACAGTGTCTTTTGCCTTACAGAAACTTTGTAATTTTATGAGGTCCCATTTGTCAATTCTTGATCTTAGAGCATAAGCTATTGGAGTTCTGTTCAGGAAATTCTCCCCTGTGCCCATATGTTCAAGGTTCTTCCCTAGTTTCCTTTCTATTAGTTTCAGTGTGTCTGGTTTTATGTGGAGGTCCTTGATCCTCTTTGAATTGAGCTTAGTGCAAGGAGATAAGATTGGGTCAATTTGCATTCTTCTGCATGTTGACCTCCAGTTGAACCAGCACCATTTGTTGAAAAGGCTATCTTTTTTCCACTGGATGGTTTTAGCTCCTTTGTCAAAGATCAAGTGACCATAGGAGTGTGGATTCATTTCTGGGTCTTCAATTCTGTTCCATTGATCTACATGCCTGTCACTGTACCAATATCATGCAGTTTTTAACACTATTGCTCTGTAGTACAGCTTGAGGTCTGGGATATTGATTCCCCCAGAAGTTCTTTTACTCTTGAGAATATTTTTAGCTATCCTAGGTTTTCTGTTATTCAAGATGAATTTTTGAATTGCTCTTTCTAACTATATGAAGAATTGAGTTGGGATTTTGATGGGGATTGCATTGAATCTTTATATTGCTTTTGGCCAGATGGTCATTTTTACTCTATTAATCCTGCTAATCCATGATCCTGGCAGATTTTTCCATCTTTTGAATTCTTCTTCAAGTTCTTTCTTCAGAGACTTGAAGTTCTTGTCATATAGATCTTTCACTTGTTTGGTTAGAGTCACACCAAGATACTTTATATTGTTTGTTGCTATCATGAAGGGTATCATTTCTCTTATTTCTTTCTCAGCCTGCTTATCCTTTGAATATGGGAGGGCTAATGATTTGCCTGTATATCCGGCCACTTTGCTGAAGTTGTTTATCAGCTGTAGAATTTCTCTAGTGGAGTTCTTTGGGTCTCTTAAGTATACTACCATATCGTATGCAAATAGTGCTAGTTTGATTTTTTCCTTTCCAATTTGTATCCCTTTGACCTCCTTTTGTTGTCTAATTGCTCTAGCTAGAACTTCAAGTACTATATTGAAAAGATATGGACAGAGAGGGCAGCCTTGTCTAGGCCCAGATTTTAGTGGGATTGATTCAAGTTTCTCTCCATTTAGTTTGATGTTGGCTACCAGTTTGATGTAAATTGCATTTACTATGTTTATATATGGGCCTCAAATACCTGATCTTTCTAAGACCTTTAACATGACAGGATACTGAGTTTTGTGAAATGCTTTTTCATCATCTAATGAAATTACCAAGTGTTTTTATTTTTTTGAGATTATTTATGTAGTGGATTACATTGATGGATTTCCTTATATTGAATCATTCCTGCATCCCTGGGATGAAGCCTACTTGATCGTGGTGAATGATCATTTTGATGTGTTCTTGGATTTGGTTGGCAAGAATTTTATTGATTGTTTTTTGCATAAATAGTCATAAGTAAAATTGGCCTGAGATTCTCTTTCTTTGTCAGATCTTTGTGTGATTTTTGGTAGCAGTGTAATTGTGGCTTCATAGAACCAGTTGGGTAGTGTTCCTTCTGTTTCTCTTTTGTGGAATAGTTTGAAGAGTGTTGGTTTTAGCTCTTCTTTGAAGGACTGATAGAATTCTGCACTAAAACCATCTGGACCTGTGCTTTTTTTGGTTGGAAGACTTCCAATGACTACTTCTACTTCTTCAGGGGTTATAGGACCGTTTAGATGGTCTATTTGATCCTGATTTAATTGTGGTAATTGGTATCTGTTTAGGAAATTGTCCACTTCCTCCAGATTTTCTAGTTGTGTTGAATATAGTCTTTTGTAGTATGATCTGATGATTTTTTGAATTTCCTCAGTTTCTGTGGT
Organism: Tokudaia muenninki; assembly: GCA_036184385.1. Taxonomy (NCBI): domain Eukaryota; kingdom Metazoa; phylum Chordata; class Mammalia; order Rodentia; family Muridae; genus Tokudaia; species Tokudaia muenninki. The sequence continues at coordinate 86,929,136 of BTHS01000003.1, forward strand.
TATCTCTCCCTTTTTGTTTCTGATTTTGTTAATTTGTATGCTATCTTTGTGCCCTCTGGCTAGTCTGGCTAAGGGCTGATATATCTTGGGGATTTTCTCAAAGAACCAATTCCTAGTTTTGTTGATTCTTTGTATGGTTTTATTTGTTTCTACTTGATTGATTTCAGTCCTGAGTTTGATGATTTCCTGCCTTCTACTCTTCTTTGGTATATTTGCTTCTTTCTGTTCCAGGGCTTTCAAGTGTGCCATTAAGCTGCTAATGTATGCTGTCTCCTGTTTCTTTTTGGCGGCACTCAGGGCTATGAATTTTCCTCTTAGCACCGCTTTCATTGTGTCTCATAAATTAGTGTATGTTGTGCCTTCATTTTCATTAAATTTTAAAAAATCTTTGATTTCTTTCTTTATTTCCACCTTGACCATGTTATCATTGTGTAGAGCATTGTTCAGCCTCCATGTGTATGTGAGCTTTCCGTTGTTTTGGTTGCCATTGAATACCACCCTTAGTCCATAGTTATCTGATAGGAGCCATGGGATTAGTTCGATCTTCTTATATCTGTTAAGGTCTGATTTGTGACTAATTATATGGTCGATTTTGGAGAAGGTACCATGAGGTGCTGAGAAGAAGATATGTTCTTTTGCTTTAGGGTGAAATGTTCTAATTATGTCTGTTAGTTCCATTTGGTCCAAGGCTTCAATTAGTTTCACTGCATCCCTGTTTATTTTCTGCTTTCCTGAACAATCCATTTCAGAGAGCAGGGTCTTAAATTCACCCACTATTATTTGGTGAGTTGCAATGTGTGCTTTGAGCTTTAGTAAAGTTTCTTTTACGATTGAGTGTACCCTTGCATTTGGATCATAGATGTTCAGAATTGAGAGTTCTTCTTGATGGATCATTCCTTTGACCAGTATGTAGTGTCCTTCTGTGTCTTTTTTGATGACTTTAGGTTGAAAATCAATTTTATCTGATATTAGGATGGCTTGTTTCCTGCGACCATTTACTTGTAAAATTGTTTTCCAGTCTTTTACTCTGAGGTAGTGTTTGTCTTTGACACTGAGGTGCGTTTCTTGCATGCAGAAAAATGCTGGGTCCTGTTTACTTATCCAGTTTGTTAGTTTATATCTTTTTGGGGGGATTTGAGACCATTGATATTAAGAGAGGTTAAGGAATAGTGATTATTGCCACCTGCTATTCTTGACGCTCTCTTTATATTTTCGTGGTTATCTACTTTTGGGTTTAATGAAAGAAGGTTACTATTTCATTTTTTCCAGGTTGTAGTTTCTCTCCTTGTATTGTCGATTTCCAGCTATTATCCTTTGCAGGGCTGAGTTTGTGGAAAGATATTGTGCAAATTTGGTTTTATCATGGAATATCTTGGTCTCTCCATCTATGATGATTGAGAGTTTTGCTGGGTATAGTAGTCTAGGCTGGCATTTGTTGTTCTCTTAGAGTCTGTATGAGATCTTCCCAGGATCTTCTAGCCTTCATAGTCTCTGGTGAGAAGTCTGATGTGATTCGGGTAGGTCTTTCTTTATATGTAACTTGGCCTTTTTCTCTTATTGCTTTTAATATTCTTTCTTTGTTTAGTACATTTGTTGTTTTGATTATTATGTGATGGGAGGTATTTCTGTTCTGGTCCAATCTGTTTGGAGTTCTGTAGGCTTCTTGTACATTCATCAGCATCTCTCTCTTTAGGCTAGGGACGATTTCCACCATAATTTTGTTGAAGATATTTACAGGCCCTTTAAGTTGCAAATCTTCACTCTCATCTATACCTATAATCCTTAGGTTTGGTCTTCTCTATGTGTCCTGGATATCCTGGATGTTTTGTGTTACAAGTTTTTTGCATTTTGTATTTTCTTTGACTGTTGAGACAATGATTTCTATGGTATCTTCAGCACCTGAGATTCTTTCTTCCATCTTTTGTATTCTACTGTTGATGTTGACATCTATGACTCCTGATTTCTTCCCAAGGTTTTCTATATCCAAAGTTGTCTCCCTTTGTGATTTCTTAGTTGGTTCTACTTCCTTTTTTTGATCCTGGATGGATTTGCTCAGATCTTTTACTTTTATTTGTGTGTGTTCTTTAAGATATTTTTGCATTTCCTCTTTCAGGATTTCTGCCTGTTGACTCAAGTTCTCCTGTATTTCTCTAAGCGTTTTTTGTGTTTCCTCCTTATGGGCTTCCATTTGTTGATCCATATTCTCCTGCATTTCTTTAAGTGGTTTTTGTTGGTTCTTTTGTAAGGGTATCTACCGGTTGATTCATTTCTTTAAGAGATTTTTGTGATGCTTCCTTATGGGCCTCCATCAGTTGATCCATATTCTCCTGCATTTCTCTACACGTTTTTTTTTTTTTGTGTGTGTGTGTGTGTTTCCTTTGTAATTGCTTCTACCCTTTGATTCATGTTCTCCTGTAATTCTTAATGAGATTTATTTGCATCCTTCTTGAAATCCTCTAATAGCATCATGAGAAGTGATTTTAAATCCAAATCTTGCCTTTCAGGTGTGATAGGGTATCCAGGATTTGCTGCTGTCGGAGAGTTGGGTTCGGATGGTGCCATATTGCCTTGATTTCTGTTAGTAATGTTCCTACGTTTGCCTTTTGCCATCTGGTTACCTCTGATGTTAGTTGGTCCTGCTGTCACTGACTGTTGGTTGGACCTCCTGTGAGCCTGCAAGTCTTTTTCTGCCCCACGCCCCTGATGACCGGGATTCCCCTGGCACCATTTGCTGAGGTGCTGTCCTGTTCCTGAGTGACTTTGAGCCCTGATGTGTCTTGACCCAAGTGATGCTATACTTGGGGGAATCCCTGCATTCCTGGAGACTCAGAGTAGTCAATCCCTGGAGCAGAGGTGGCTAAGGGGTGGCTGTTGTGCTCTCTCCTGGTGCGCTCTCTCCAGGTGCAAGTCCCTCTGCAGGGCAGATGTCCCACAGCAGAGCTGGTGTGTAGGTGACCACAGAACTGCCCAGCTCTTGGATGAAGGGAGCACACAAGCTGGCCGAGTCCCAAGCGATGTTATGTTCGGTTATCCCTGCGCCTGGAGGTCCCAACTGCTCTGTTGCTCGAAAAAAGATGGCGGAATCGCTAGTCTTTTTTTTTTTTTTAACATGGGCTTTTATCTTTACTTTTTTCATTTTTACTTTTTATTCTTAAATCCTTTTTTATAATCCATACTTTATCCCAATCCCAGCCCACTCTCTGACTCTTGCACATCCCACATTTCCCCCCTCATCTCCAAGATTATGCCCCCATACCCACTCCCCACAAGACTTCCCCACATCCTGGAGCCGCTTGGCTCTAGAGGGATAGAAGGATCTTCTCTGACTGAGACCAGACCAAACAGTCCTCTGCTGTATATGTACTAGGGGCCTCATATTAGCTGGTATTTGATGCTTGGTTAGTTACTCAGTGTGTGAAAGATTCCGGGGGTCCAGGTTAGTTGAGCCCACTGGTCTTCTTATTGGGTCATCCTCTAACTCAGCTTCTTACAACTTTTCCATAATTCAACCAAAGGGTTCTATTTGTTGCATGTAAATATCTGCATCTGACTCTTTCAGCTGCTTGTTGGGCTTTTCACAGGGCAGTCATTACAGACCCCTGTTTGTAAGCACACCGTAGCAGCTATTCTATACAGCATTGCCTAGAAGCACAGCCAAAGAGTTATATCAGGAGCCATGGAACATGCTTCTTGCTAACTGGATTATAGCAATTCTGATACTCAGATAGCTTTCTTTTATAGTTCAAGACCACCTACCCTGGAACAGTACTGTCCATAGTAATTTCAGTCTTTCAGCAGCAATTCATAAGTTCCCTGCTCCATTCATACTTACTGGGCAATCTTATTTAGGCAACATCCCAGCTGAGACTCTTCTCTCATATGACTTTAGGCTCTATCAATTTGAAAATTAACACTAAGGAAGACAGAAGACCACCCTTCTGGTATTAGTCTTCTACAGTGTGTATGAGAGAGTTTCACATAATTATATACTGTTTTGCATGACAGACAGTTCAATCAATAAAATTTTAAGTGTTATCTTGTCTTTTCATCTCATCTCAACATAGTAGCACTGGGATTCCAGGTGTGCATTACTGCATTTGGATTTTGCATGGATTCTAGTAATGCAAACCCACATCCCCATGATTGTGTGCTATATATTGAACTATCTTCCCAAATCTGTTTCTGAATTTTATAGAAATAATAGCACATTGCACACACATGCTTGAGCTCCTGACTCCAGTGCAATCTTGGAACCATGGCAGATATGGAAGGACAATGTACTACACAAGAGAAACAGATTTCAAACCCATACCTAGACTCTCAGACATCTTATCTTATACCTATAACAGGAACCCTTCATTGCCCTTGTGTTAATTGCAATGTTCCACTCAGATGTCAATACATAGAAAAATCAAACTGGAGCAACAGAGTTAGAAATCTACAAAAGATTCAAAACAATTCCAAGCATATATATTGCTTATACATGCACACACACACACGTGAGAGACCTCAGAAACAGACACAAAGACAGACTGGATCCCAAGTACTACTATGGGTTCTCCTTAACATATCATCTTTCTTAAGTACAGAAGCTAATAAGTAAATCTAGGTATTTTTTTTCTACATACTGAATAGATTCCCCTAGGTTTAGTCAAAAGTTTATGTGATTCATCTATATTCTCTCATTAGTTATCTAGATGTTTTTCCAGTATAACCATGGTCCTGATATTTGGACCCATGCAGAACTGCCAACAGATGTTGACACTACTGGCCATGTAAATATCTGCACCATTACTTAAGAGGTCTCTCTGAAGATGCTGATTTTCTGATACTTGTACTCTAGTCAGTGTGAACTATCCATTTAGTCTCATGTCATAAACCTTGTCTTCATGCATGAAATAAATGTCATATTGGTGTTCTCCATTGCTAAGTCCTGAAAGCAGAGAAGACTTTAATGCCCAATGCACATATTAAATAAAAAGCCATGACATCCTTATAAACTGAAATCTTTCTAAACACTAAGTTTTTAGCTCTTTCTATTCAGTGCTCTATCAGGACTACATATTGAGGAAACAGAAAATATGAAGAAGAAAGGGACCTGTGAGTTTTCCTTTGAAGACATTAAAGACATTATTCACAGTCACAGGAACTAATCCAATCCCTGACTACACTTTTAAAGTAAATTTTAAAAAACAAGTAAACTGATCTATAAAACAAAGAAATTAGCACCTAAAATTGTTGAATAGTGCAGTAAAGAAAAGTAAATTATCCTCAAGGCAAAAGTATACTGTAGACTCTGGGTGGCCTTGTAGATGAAAGGAGCAAGGGGCCATAGAATAAGAGGCTCAAATCCTGGCTTTCTGTCTTCTCCTCAGAGCTAAAGTGATTTGCTTTTAGGCAGTAAGGTTAGGTGTCAAGCTATATGTCTGCATCTCTGCTGTTGTGCCCAAGGATCATGGATACGGTGCTTAGAAAAGAGAAAAAAAGAGAGAAAGAGAGAGAAAGCATTTGGAGGTTCTCTGGTTCAGCCAGAATAAATGCTTTTGCTGGGTATTCTGGTCTATTCAGAATTCCAGAATACTCAAAGTGTTAGGGCTCTCCAAAGGGAAGTATGTCCAGGGCAGGTATCCAGGGCCAATTCTGGTACAGTTACAGCACTTATGCTCACATCACCAGTTTCCTTGATTGCTCAGCGGTTAGTTAAGCTTAAATTTTGGGCTACCTATCAATGAAAGTCTCTGCCCCAAATGTAAGATGAGCAGCACCTATAGAACAAAAGCCTCTGGTTTCTACTTGCACATGTGTTCATATGCACACACATAAAAATAAAGATACACACACATATATAAATGTAATTTAGTGAGGTCTTTACACATGTGATATTATTCAAATATTAGGATACATATATAAAATTTCTGGAATCAGTATTACTGAATCAAAATATGAATAATAGTCTTATTTTCAAATATTCTAATCAGTGGCCCTAGATTCAGAGAAAGCCTCTTTCTCAAAGGAGTAAAATGTGAATGAAAAGGAAGATATATAAACTGTATTTCATCCATTTCCCTATATATTACAATTCATGAAAACTCTAGACATACTAGTACACAAGTTTAGTTAACTAGCAGTTAGTGCATTTAGCTAGACCAACAGGTCAGTAATTCTCAAAGGTCTTCCTATTTCCATCTCAACAGTGCAAAGAACAAAGACATATCACTCTGTCCAACATTTTTACACAGATGCTGGGAACTGAACTCAGTTCAGTTCATGGTTTTGGCTTTTCTTCTAAGCAAAGTCTGAGACTGCCATGCCAATAAAGTGTATATCAAGATAATGTTTGGAAATTATGACAAGTCATTTTTATATATTTCAAGTTCACATAGGGTTTACCTAGAACACTGATAATTCACTTCTTTGATACCTTTTATACAGAGTCCAAGAAGGGACAGCAATTTGTTTCCCTGAATAGAAATACGATTGTGGTATCTGTTGAATAATTATATTAGCTGAAAATTACATTGTCTTCTGCCTTACATTATCTTCATACATTCTCTCTCCCTCTTGCTCTTCTTCTCTCTCTCCCCCTCTCCATATCCCTTTTTCTCTCTACCTCCCCCATCTTTCTTTTTCTCTCTCTGTATTTAAATATTCTGTAACGTTTAAAATTGCACATCCTTTGCTACTACAGCTGTTAGTATATATGTATTATTATTATTATTATTATTATTATTATTATCATTATTATTATTATACAGAACCAGGGGCTTATAGGACATTCCCAATCACCTTCTAATTACATCAACTACACTCTATATTTATATTTCTGAATGTTTCTGCATGTTTAAAAGTTTGTGCTTGCACACAATATGTCTAATTGTGAAAGCCAGAGTTCAGCCTAGGGTATCATTAATCAATACTTCCAGCTTTTAATTAATCAATTGATGGAAATGTTCATTTATTGAAACGATAAAAGTGGAACTTTGAGGAGAGTATAAACCCAGAGCATTCATCTTATCTGCCTAATACAAGCTTCTTATCAGTATAAAAACAGTAATCAGTGACAGTTTAAAGAGCCCTGGCCAATACATTTTCAAGGAAAGAATGCTCTTTATCTAGGATCCCTTCAATTATGAATGGTATAATCTTTGAATTTTTATTATGAAAATGAAATCCTTTGTGAAAGAATGTGTTATAGGTTCATTATGGTGTTTGTTCTTTGGAGTCAATGCAGCCTTAATGTCCCAACTGCTAATACCTCATACTCTGTCCAACACTTGCTCTTCACATTCACACAGTGTATGGATGGTACAGACCTAGACCCCAACCTACACCTCACACAGAAAAGTGAAGGCAGATCACACATTTCAGTGACATCATCTTCAGAAAAGACATAAAAGGTTATACTTCTCTAAGCTCTCACTATTAGAATAGGAAGGCAGCTAACAAGACTCAAGTTCTTATCATCTCTTCATTCAGGTAATATGTTCTGAAACAGGACTTAAAAATAATCAAACTGGAGAGAGGGTTTCTTGCAAAAGGACTCTAAATTTTCCACTTGAACACATTACAACTTGGAGAGCTAGGCAAGAAGGAAAACTTCTATATGATGAACCCCATGTGTCCACTTACCAAGTCCCAAGGGTTTTCAGTTACCTGCCATTTTCTTTATCACATATGAACTCGATTTCTGCAGGGAGTTAATATAAAGTACCAAATAACCACAAAATTGTCAAGAGAGATGAGAAAGCTTAGTGTAATTAAAATATTGCATTAAATATATTATATAATATTGTGTGTGTGTGTGTTGTGTAGATTTCTACAGTGTGAATGTCAGAGAATGATGTTCAGTACTTGGTTGTACCTTTACACTGTGGACTCCTATTGTTATGGAACTCAAGTTCTCAGAAGTACTCAGGCATGCATAACAAGTACTTGTGCCTACTCAGCCACCTTAGTAGCTTCTATTTTCTTATTTTTAAACCAGTATATTTTTTTATCTAGCCGACTCTTATTACATATTCATTCAGTTCTAGAGACAATACACATATCAGAATATTTTACTAAAGGATCCAACTAGAGGGTATTAATTCAGAATACCAAGGGAAAAAGCACTTGTGTTTTCTTAGTCAACTGAGTATCCTGAAAGTCTCACAATAAACATCTGTGTTTTATTATATCAGCACATACCCACACTTTCAGGATAAACCTCCTGGTTTGTAAATTTGCTGTGAGCTCTTAGAATATATTTTCTGACTCATCTTCCCGTGAAATTATGAGTATATATGCAGCTACTGTCTCCTTACCCAAGCACAGTGATCTCCTTTTGTATTAAATGAATATACACTAAACTAATTAAACCTCAGAGTGGAGATTGCACTCTTAGGCTTAGACATATGAATGAACCAGTTTCCTATGCATATACTTGACTTTGTGTGACCCCATAGGGAAGGTAGAACAATAAAGCAGATCTGTATCTCAGGATTGTAAACTCAAGATGTCAGCAGAGCTCACATTAAAGAATGGTAAACAGAAAGATGGAGTTCACAAGACAGTCAATGAGCAAAGCAACAAAGAGCAAAAGGGAAGATTACTGAATGCTTGTTGCAGGTGAGACCTGGATGAGGTTACTGTCCTGACAGTGGACTGCTGCCCCTTTGCTTTGTGTGTAGTCACATTCACTCATGAGTGTGTATTGTATGTTTATACTTTTGTGTACTTGGTATTGTATTGTATATGTGTGTGTGCATGTGCATACATGTGTGTGTGTGTGTGTGTGTGTTTGTGTGTGTACAGATATTGACAATGGTTATTTTTTCTCAGTACATTTCCACATTATTCCATGAACAAATCTTTTACTAAACCTGAAACTTACCGATTAGATTTGTCTCACTGAGAAATGAACTTTGAGGATCACCTTCTTTTCTCCCTCCCCACAACCCAGCACTGGGATGACAGACCTATGTGTAGCCATATTTGGCATTTTACATGGAGTCAGGGATCTAAATTGTGGTTCTTGTGGTCATATGACAGGCAATTTATCTACTGAACCCCTATTTCCTTCGCTTAAAGTAGCTAAAATGGGGGCTAAAAGAGTTTACATTGTTGTTAGAAGTCACTCACATACTTTTTCACTGAGAAGTTGGTCATTCAGATTATAAAACATTCTACTCAAAGACTCTGATCTTCAGAAAGACCCTTGCCAAAGGCCACCCACTCCAGAGAGGGGAGCAAAGGACACAGAGGTGGTAAAGATCCAACGTTTATTCATGATTCGTAAGTGTGTCTCCTCTGATCTCCCATGATCTCTAGCTGGTCTGGTAAATGAATGGACTTACAAATGATTGGTACAATCAAAACGTGGTTTGTCAGGGTGGTACTACATAAATAATGCATGCAGCATAAACAGCACTGGATGAAGTACTTAAGCAAACCCTTGATCAGATGCCTCTTATTGTTTGACTGTCAAACAATAAAAAATGCATTGCAATTTGGGAAAATGCCATACACAGTTTAGGAATGGCTATGCAGACCAAGAGAAGAACAAAAGAGAGAAAAGTATTCCAGGTATAAATGGATTGCCTAAGATATTCAGACACCCATTATTGAAAAAATGGCTTCCATGCAGTGTATATCTTAGACTGGAGACTGTAAGTTTATGCAGTAGCTGTGATTACAGGTAGAAAATAGTATCCTTTCTAGCACAATAATGGTATGTATGGTGGGGGTGTGCTTTCAGCCTATGTTGATGTACAGGCTTAGTTTTCAGGTCTGTGTGTCCTATGACACATAATTATACCAGGAATTTGTGGTTGTATGTAGAAATAGAAACCTTTTGTTTAAGAAAAAAAAGGGAAAAACACTTTAAGAATATAAGGGGATCAGTGGTTTAGAAAGGCTTTTCTTCCTAAATCTCTAAGAATGAGGCTCATGACCCTTCAGTTGTCATTTTCATAAGACCTACCTCTTCTTAATTTGTCTATCATTGGATTTTTTCTCATGCATCCTCCTTTTGTATTTTTCTTTGGTGTTTCTATTCTTTTCCTTCCTGACTTCTTTCTTATGTTTTGTTTATTTATTGCATTATGTATGTATTTCTCTTTGTGTAACTGTATGTACATGTGTGCAAATGCAGGTGTGTATGTATGCATGTATGCATGTGTGTATGTATGCATGTATCTATGTATATGAGAGAAAAAGACAGGGGTGAGGGAGGGAGAGAAGGAGAGGAAGAGAAAAGCATAGGGAGAGTGGAGAAAGAGGGAGAAGGAGAGGAAGAGACAGAAGAAAATGGAGAGGGAGAGGGAGAGAGAAGGGAAGATGCCACAGAGCATTCATAGAGGTAAGAGAATGATAAGGATGTCCCTGGAGATACAACTCAGGATTTTTGACTTTGTATCAAGAGTTCCCTGCTGCAATACAATCTGAACAAGATTCTTTCATGTGTCAATCTTGATGCTACTATTTTCAAATTCTGTAGCAGATTGGCTCATATCCATGACCTATAACAATGAGAGACATGAATATTACCCACAAAGTCAACATCAGCTGAACCCTGATACATGTGTGCTTGTTATAATATTCATCTACCCAAAGGAATTGTGGCTTTGTTCTCTCTGTGCAGCTCCAAATAATTTTATTCTCAGTCCAGAAACCAAATTTCATATGCTTTACTGAAAACAGTAGAGAAGCTGTAACATTACTGATGCAATACCAGAAGGGCAGCTGTGAGAAGAAATAGCAAACATTCCAAACTCCAAGGACCAACACTAATGACACCCTAGTGCTGATATAAACATTTCCATGACACAAATTCATATTCTTTCCAACTATTCCTCTCATTCATCATATACTAGTTCCTCTTTCCAAGTAGTAGATTCCATTTGCAATTTTGCAGTTTCTACAGTATAAACTCTGAGTCATAAGATTGTGTCTATTCTGGGTTTTCCATCACTGCATAATTTAACACAAATATTGAAGGCCTAGGTCTTCCCAGTATGTCCCAGAGATATGTCTGATGCAGAATGGCATGCAACAGTCACATTCCCTAGCCAGGCCAATCAGGCTAGTCAGGATGGAGGCAGTGAGCCCCAGTGTGGTGATTACAAATGTCTACTACCACACACAGATTTTTATGCATAGTTACTGTAGATTGAACTCAATTCCCTATGCCCTCAAGACAAGTGTTTTACAAACTGAGTCAGTCATTTCCCTAGCTCCCATTAAATGAGTCCTGAGATGCAAAATATCAGTTAGTTTAATGTTTAAAACACAGTTCATGCTTCTTGGGTATTCATATTTTTCTGTATTCAGTTAACACAAACATGCAAGGATACAGGATATTATTAAATATGTGAAGATTCTACTTTATTTTGCTTATATCTGGGAATAAATAAATAATGAAAGGGGAAATGCAACAGCAACCCTCACAAGAAATTGATTAGAACATCAAGGCTAGGTTCAACTGCACATAGAATTTGAAGCTTTCCTGAGAAAGGTGAAACCATATCTAAAACTAGAAAGGAAAGGAACAGAAAGAAAAAGGAACAGAATGGAAGGAAAGGGAAGGGAAGGGAAGGGAAGGGAAGGGAAGGGAAGGGAAGGGAAGGGAAGGGAAGGGAAGGGAAGGGAAGGGAAGGGAAGGGAAGCGAAGCGAAGCGAAGGGAAAGGAAGGGAAAGGGAAGGGGAAGGGAAGGGAAAGGAAGGGAAAAGGAGGATACAGGAATGGAGGGAAAGGAAAGAAAATAAGGGAGAAATGGAAAAAGAAGGAAAGAGGAGGGAAAGGAATAAAACAACACAGTGAGGAAAAAAGAAAGGAAGAGAAATGGCAACTAGTTATAATTTGAAAAGTAGTGCCAAACTGGTCAAGCAGAATTATAGTGTTATGTTATGATACACCTGCCTTCTGCCTTGCAGTGATTTCCTATGTCCTTCCTGCCATTTTGTTCTGCAATGTATCATGGTGTTCATGATCTACACCACATACTATTGTTAGTCCCTGGTGATTTGAGTTTTTCTAGAATTGCTTCATCTTCACAGAACCTTATACATGTAGCCACAGCTTCTAACATTGGAAGAAATATTTCAACTTAGAGTTATTTAATTATATATTAATATATTTCATATTTTAGAGCTTCTATGAAGGCAACTTCAAAAATGTGGATGTGCTTCTGGATAAAACTGTGTGTGTGTGTGTGTGTGTGTGTGTGTGTGTGTGTGTGTGTGTGTGTGTGTATATATCCCTTCCCTTCCCTTTTCTTTCTGTTCCTTTCCTTTCTAGTTTTAGATATGGTTTCACATTTATCAGGAAAACTTCATATATATATATGAATATTTCAGGGCTGTATAAGTTTCACAACTAAATGTCATTCTCAATGCCAATATTTGTAATTGCTTTTTACTTATAACCCAGAGTAAAGACAAGATATATTTCTGACCCATTTTAGATCAGTTCGTCAAGAATTTTGTTCAAAGAATTTGATATTTCCTCACACCCCTTTCATAACTCCTCCCAGATCCCCACTTTCCTTACCTTCCAACATAGCACTGTATTATCCATTTCTTTCCTCATTTCTCTTTTAACATTTAGAAGAAACCAGATACAATTTGTGCTTCCTCTCTACTCTTCGATATATCCCTTCCACTGAAACATGAAAGAACAAATACACACATACACACACACACACACACACACACACACACACAAAAGAGACAGATGGACAAAGAGACAGAGATAGAGAAGAGAGGTAGGGGTGAGGAAAGAAAAACTGATTCTCCTCGCAGCTTAAACATGTCCAGGTTTTGTGTATTTCACCACCGCCATGGGTTCATATGTTCAACTCATTTATTATATCCAGAAAACACATTTTTCTCACCCCTTTATCTTTAGCATTTCCTCCTCCTCTTCCAAAGTGATCTCTCAGCCTCAGGAGGAGGAGTTCCAATAGATATTTCCTAATATTACAGGGTCATATTCTTTATATTTTGACCAAATATGGGTCTCTGTGCTAATCATAATCTACTGAAAAAAAGAGATACACACTAATCTGCCATTATAAATACTCATATGTCTGTTTAAAATGTAAAAATTTCTCAGAGTAATAACAGTAGGTTCTATGACTTATGACATGTCTTTCCACACTTATTCATGACCATAATAACTATGCCAAGAATGTGTTTTAACTTATGTATTTTCACTTTAATCCACTCAGATAGTGGTTAGTTATTCCTGTGATGTTTGTGCTACTATTATACAAATGGGCATGCTGTGTCAAGCCAGTCATTTTAAGTCTCAGGATTCATAGCTAGATCAACTTGATGGTTACTTTTCTTCTTTAGTATCTTGAAATTCACAAAGGCACCCTCTGGCACTACAAGTTCTCTAAAGTAAATTATAGATAAATTATTCAGGTGAGTACTAGTGTGACTTCTGTGACTTGACTATGTTGTTTCTTAATAAATAAGATCTTACCATTAATTTCTCAAGGATAAACAAGCCTTGACAACAACATGAACTACTTTGGGGAAATCTGTAGGACTTCACTACAAATGAGATAACCCATTACTAGTCATGCTTTTTGCTATTCTGCATTCTCTAATAAGGATTTTATTGCTTTGCTATAGGATAATTCCACCTAAACTTTTTTTTACGTGTATTTAAACATAAACACATTTGCATATATTTTAGGGAGCTTCTACAGTCATTGCTGTCCACATTAATTTCTTCAAAATTCTTTCATGTTAGTTAACCTCTTTTATAGTACATCTTTTACAGTGCCATCCAAAACCACAACCCATTTAATGCTTCCTATAACATTATTCAATTTTAATCCTTTTTATCTTTGTATTCCTTCTTTTCTACCTTGACATACTCTTCCATATATGAGCCCTTAATAATTTCATGATCATTAGGGATATTCCAAACAGAACACACATATTTAAAAATCTAAAGCTTTCCTGCATAAATGAGAAAAAACAGGAGATATTTTTCTGAGTCTGAGTTAACTTAAGAAAATAAAACTCAGGGAGACGGAAGAGGGCATATGGGACTTTGGGAGGGGTCCAGTAAGGAGGAAATCATTTGGAATGTAAATAAAGAATATATCTAATAAAAAATTAAAAAAAAAGAAAAGAAAACTCTTCTAAGTGTAGTGGTGCACACCTTTTTTTTTCTTTTTTTTATTTTGTTTTTCTAAGTTTTTTTTTTATTTACATTCAAAATCATTTCCCCTTTCCTGTTTACTCCCTCATCCCAACAAATGTGAGACTGAAGCAGATGGATAAGAAGTTCAAGTCCATGACGGGCTACACAATACATTTGGAACTAACCTAGAAAATATGAGACCCTGAATCAAAGAAAAGAATGCAGGAAGAATGGGTGAAAGGAGGCAGATAGGAAAAGAGAGGAAGGAAGGAAGGAAGGAAGGAAGGAAGGAAGGAAGGAAGGAAGGAAGGAAGGAAGGAAGGAAGGAAAGATAATGGAATGAAGGAAGGAAGGAACAAAGGAAGGCACAAGGGAAGGAAGGAAGGAAGGAAGGAAGGAAGGAAGGAAGGAAGGAAGGAAGGAAGGAAGGAAGGAAGGAAGGAAAAATCAGAAAATAAAACTGACTTATTTAAACTATAGATCTTTAGCTGGTTTCTGTCATATTTTATCCATATGTTTATAGTTAAATATTTTATTCTGTTACCACTTCATTTCTACAATGTGCTTTAGTCACATTATGCCTCATCATTTCATCCCTCTCCCACTACCACTGAAACTTGTCTTCTTCCCATAATTTCCCACATTCTTTATCTTTCTTGTGGTGTCTCACTGTACTTAGTTAGGCTTTCCTTTACAAATATGTTAGGGGATAATTTCTCTAGCAAGGACAATTTACCAGTGGTTACACTGTTGAAGAATTTAGTTCTTCTCCCCCTGGAACTCATTAACCAACTGTATCTCCCCAGGGAAGGATGGGCTTTCTGGACCTTCCCTCATCATTGCTGGGATGTTAATTGACTTGATATTGTTCTGGCAGCCATCACTGCCATGAGTGCATGAGGGCAGCTGTCATGTCATGCCCAAAAGAAAGCATTTTATAGCAGTTCCTGACCCCTGTAATGGGTGATATAGATGCCTTGATTGCAGCTGAGTTTCTTGTCTTCTGAATGCAATAAGCCTTTAGTAAGATTGAAAACAATTGGTATATGATCTTTTTAAACAAATAATTTCTACTTTCACAAATGAGGATAAAACATTGATTTTTTTTTTTTTTTAGTTCTGAGTAAATAACCTGTAAGTTTTCATTGAAAATGTTTTTACTGCTCAAATTACACATGTATCACACACATTCATTTGACTCAATCAGAGCCATTTGTTACAGGAAAATCTGCAGTGAAAGAACAACAAACAAAAAAAACAGGGAAAAGATGACTGGTCTTTTCAACAGGACAGATCCTATTCAGCGTGGAACAGATGAAGTCAGCTTTGTCTTAGACTCTAGGAGGCAGTACCTCTCATACAAGGAAAGTCTTCTTGCCTGTGATGCTCTAAGTAGCCTCTGACAGAGTTGTCCTGAGAAATGTCATGGACTCCCAGAATAGTCTGCTATAGTGTCATGTAGGAGAATCTGGTGTGAGGACACTGTAGTGGCAACTCTGCGTATCACTGTCTGAGCAACTAATATGAAAGGAACACAGTAACAGTAGCAGAGTCTGTTTCTAGGAACTAGGAAAACTGGAGCCATGCATCAACCCAGAGATGTTCTTTGCTGTTGTACCTATGAAGAGGGAAGTGGGCAAAGCCTGACCTAGAAACATCCATGTCTCTTTGACCAGTAAATGGCTACAAAATAGGTATATAGAAGAACAGGTCATATGATGCACTGGGAATAAAGAAAAAGCAGATGTATGTGATGGGAAGAGCACTGCAATCTGAGGATGGGAAATGTAGGAGTAATTTGAAGCATGAAGCAGATGGAGAGAATTTCAAAGGAACCCGGTTTCATCTCTGGCCTTATGTCCAATTTTTTCTTGCCTTCTCCTAGAATGGTATAGAGTTGATTTCTGTTTAAGGCACTGATATGTTCTTGGTTTTCCTCTGAGGCCATTGACTTGGGACAAGGTCAATATAATTTGAGTAGTTAATTTGGCATGGTTTAATAATACCTGACTAAGCTTTGTAAAATGTCTTGTCAACATTATCATTGTATGCAGACACTGCTCAAATGAATGCTGCCCAAGGAAGTCATAAAGATGGTGCTATTAAATCACATAGCAGTGTCCTCTTCCACTGTGTGAAAATAAGGTTAGGGTTTTATAGCACTGAATGTCCATTGCCCAGTAAACAATAAGGTTCTTTTTAGGAGTCTGTGGGGTCAAACCTCACCCTGTTGAGGTGCTCTAGGTTGAGTACAGGATGGGGTGGGGATTAATAGTGGATCCGAGTGAATTATGTATTATTTTCTACCACATGGGACTGACCTCCAGGTCTCCATAGTGAAGGGTCATGAGGGAAGGGCCACTGAGGACATAGGATTGATAAGAGGGAGAAAGGAATGGTGAAAATAATTATAGAACATGGTCATTGAGATAGATAATTATGGAATAACAATAAGAAAAACAGGGTCTATACACCCCAGTGTGTTTCCCTTCCTGCTACATGTCTTATCAGTTACCCTGATTTGCCTGAACAGTAGAGTAATGATTCTTCAATACAATACACAGTGGGTATTTGTAACCTCCATTCTGATCCATCAGCTATTTGAGAAGCCCCTTGATTTACTGCTACCATGAAATTTCATACATTTTATTCCAAAATTGCTGAGAACTATAATAATAATAATAATTAATAATAATAATAATAATAATACCCCATTACTGTTGCTCAAAGAGAAAGAAGAATATGGCGTTTAAAAACAATATAGAGATGAAGTAGGAATATAGAAAGTTGCTTCCATTGGCTACATTCAAATGTTCTGTTGGCTTTTGTGCAATGTTCTTCCCCTGCCCACTGGTCTATCTACTGCATCTCCTTGAGCATGGGCAGATGAAAAACTGAAAAGTGACATCTCCTATTTACTGAATATGCAAATCATGGTATTCACTTGACTCTGAGCAGTGTTTTTAGTTTTTATCCTTCAGAGTTGAGATGGTTGCATCACAACATGTAGCTAGTCTAAACTCTTTTCTAGCTATGAAAGTAGTGATTGGCATGTGAGTCCAGATACTAGGGAGAACAAAAGAACTGAGAATGATGGGGCTAGCCTGATGTATTTGTGGGCAGCCCCAGAGTCTGTGGGCTTACTCTGCTATCTAGGATGGGTTTGGGACTGAGCCATGTACACAGTTTTTATCTTGGTCTCAGGCTTTCAGTGTTTCCTAGCTCAGATGACAGGAATAGATTGTATCTCAGTTTGGTTGAGGAAAATGTTGGATCTCCTTGTCATGCTAGTCTTAAGGTAAAGGTCAAGCTTTGTAGGGTGAGTAGTCAATACTGATTCTCTGAGGAAATTATCCAGAAAGATTTTCTGTCAACCAATTGTTTTAAATTAGTTCTAAAAAATAGTAGCACCATGAATGCCACCCTCAAGAGACAGAGTCTCTTTTGGTCAAATATGGAGTCCAAAGTTGTGCCCATTTGTTCTTAGACTGTCAAAATCAGGTCTATGGAGAGTCTAGTTTTTCAAGTGCCTGCCAGATAAGTAACAAGTAGTTAATACTCAGGACAAGTGTAAATATGAAATAAGTATTGAAGTTCCAGTGCAATCTAGTTTTCATAAGAAACCCCAGTAGTACCAGCAAGCTCTGAGTTAAGCTGGGAGACTTTATGTGATGGCTAGATTCAGAAGTCAACAGGACATAGCCTAGCTTCACCTGAGTAGAGTGTGAAGATGTATTTGCTACCTGTGTTTGTTCTGTGATCATGTTTATAGGAGATTGTAAATTAAATCATGTGAAAAGACTGATCACTCTATGCCAGAACCATTCCTTTGGCATGGGGCCCTGAAACATGAGGGGAAGACCAAAGCAGAGTGCAAGCATGTGAGCATGCATACATTCATCTCTCTTCTGTGGAAGGGATATGACTCATTGTTTGAAGTACCTGCCCTGACTTCCCAACAGTGGTAGACAGTAACCTGGAATTGTAAGGTGAAATAATCCCTTCTCCACTCAGTTGTTTTTCAGGTGGTATTTTATTACTGTATCAAAATTAAAATTATTACATACTCCTTGAGTGAATAAGTTGCTGAGAGATAAAGAATTGTGATGTTAACGTTGGGCCTCCACATGTATGCACTCACATATATATCTCCAAACACATATGACCACGTATGTGTAAAAGGAGGAACACAACACTCACATTTATTTTTAAAGAAAACTTGTCCATGGCTCATGCTTCTCAATTGTCCTAAAGTGCGTCAAATTCTAGAAGCTATGTATACCTTTTACTTTTTTTTTATTAAATATAATCTTCATTTACATTTCAAGTGGTAAAACCTTTCCCGGTTTCCCCCCCTCACCAATACCCCCCAACCTCTCCTCCTTCTCCCTGCCACCAAGTATATGCCTGTCCACTGGACCTACTCCCACCTCCCCCCCCCCTTGATTTCCCCTTATTGGGGCATCTATTGAACCTTCACCAGACCAAGGACCACTCCTCCCGCTGATGCCCGACAAGGCATTCCTCTGCCACATTTTTGGCTGGAACCATGTGTACCCCTTGGTTGATGGTTGAGTTCCTGGGAGTCCTGGGGCGTCTGAGTGGCCAACATGGTTGTTTTTCCCATGGGTCTGTAAAACCCTTCAGCTCCTCCATACCACCCTCCAACTCTTGCCTTGGGGACCCCACTCACAGACCTATGGTTGACTGCTAGCATCTGCCTCTGTATGTGTAAGGCTCTGGCAGAGCTCCTCCAAAGACAACCTGGCATGTTCCCTTGGGTATGTGCTTCTTGTCGTTCATAGTAGTGTTGGGGTTTGGTGACTGTTTATAGGGTGAATCCCCAGGTAGAGCAGTCTCTGGGTAGCCTTTACTTCAGTCCCTGCTCCACACTATGCCTCCATTATTGCTGCTGTAAGTATAGTGTTCCCTTTCTCAGAGGAACACAAGCACCTCCACTTTCGTCTGCCTTCTTCGTGATCTTCCTGTGATCTGTGAATTGTAACTTGTTTATTTTGGGCTTTGAGCTAAAGTCCACTAATCAGTAATTGTATACTGATGCGTTCTTTTGAGATTGGGTTCCCTTGCTCAGGATGACACATTCTAGTTCCATCCATTTCCATCATTTCATGAATTCATTGTTTTTAATAGTCAAGTAGTACTCCAATGTGTGTGTGTGTGTGTGTGTGTGTGTGTGTGTGTGTGTCACGGTTTCTGTATCTATTCCTCAGTTGAAGGACATCTGGGTTCTTTCCAGCTTCTGGCTATTATGAATAAGGCAGCTATGAACATTGTGGAGTATGTGTCCTTACTACATGTAGGAGCATCTTCTGGGTATATGCCCAGGAATGGTATTGCTGGGTTCTCAAATAGTACTATGTCTAATTATCTGAGGAATCACCAAACTGATTTCCAGAGGGGTTTTAACAGCTTTCAATCCCACCAACAATGGGGAAGTGTTCTTCTTTCCCCATATCCTCTCCAGAATCTGCTGTCCCCTGAGTTTTTCACCTTAGCCATTCTGACTGGTGTGAGGTAGAATCTCCGTGTTGTTTTGATTTGAATTTCTCTGATTACTAAGGATGCTGAACATTTCTTTAGGTGCTTCAGAGTCATTTAAGTTTCCTCAGTTGAAAATTCCCTGTTTAGCTCTGTACCCCATTTTTAATAGGGTTTTTTTGTCTCTCTTGAACCTAACTTCTGAAGTTCTTTGTATACCTTGGATATTAGTCCTCTATTGGATGTAGGATTGGTAAAGATCTTTTCCCAATTTGTTGGTTGCCATTTTGTCCTGCTGACCATGTCCTTTGCCTTACAGAAGATTTGTAGGTTCAAGAGGTCCCATTTGTCGATTCTTCTTCTTAGGGCATAAGCCATTGGTGTCCTGTTCAGGAAATTTTCCCCTGTGCCCATGTGTTCAAGATTCCTACCCTCTTTCTCCTCTATAAGCTTCAGTTTGTCTGGTTTTATGTGGTGGTACTTGATCCACTTGGACTTGAGCTTTGTACAAGGAGATAAGAATGGGTTGATTTGCATTTTTCTTCATGCTGATTGCTAGTTGTTACAGTATCATTTGTTAAAAATGCTGTATTTTTTCCGCTGGATGTTTTTAGCTCCTTTGTCTAATATCAAGTGACTGTACATGTGTGGTTTCTTTTCTGGGTGTTCAATTCTATTCCATTCATGTTCCTGCCTGTCTCCATACCAATACCATACAGTTTTTATCACTATTGCACTTTAGTAGAGCTTGAGGTCAGGGATGGTGATTGCCCCAGGAGATCTATTGTTGTGGAGAATAGTTTTTGCTATCCTGTGTTACTTGTTATTCCAGATGAATTTGAGAATTGCTTTTTCTAGATCTATGAAAAATTGATTTGGGATTTTGATAGGGATTGCACTGAATCTGTAGATTGCTTTCAGCAAGATGGTCATTTTTACTATCTTCATCCTGCCAATCCATGAACATGAGAGATCTTTCCATCTTCTGAGATCTTCTTCGATTTCTTTCTTCAGTCTCTTGAAGTTTTTCTCATACAGATCTTTTACTTGCTGCATTAGAATCATGCCAAGGTATGAAATATTATTTGGCACTATTGTGAAGGGTGTCATTTCCCTAATTTCTTTCTCAGCTTGTTTATCCTTTGAGTAGAAGAAGGCTTACATTTATTTTTATATCAAAATTTGATAAATGTATTCCCATTTGCTTTTTATTTTTGAAAGTTTCTACAACTGTATAGCACATAATTTAAATGTTATATGGAGAACTTTGTGAGGATAAGTAACAGTATCTTGGACATTACTAATGTTATTACCTTCTTCCCTCCTAGTTGTGAGGACATTACTAACAATTACAAGCTCATAAAATACTTGTATATTTGTTTATCTGTAAAACTAACAATGTTCCTTTTAGAAGTTTATAAATTACATTTTTTGGAAATATGCAACTTTATATTTAAATTGGTTATGAATGAGGGCAACAGAATATTTGTTTATATCACACTCGATAATTTGGCTTTTAAGGTTTTTCTTGATATATGCTTATGTATCTTGCATATAAATATGCCATGGGCAAAAATATATGAATATAAATGTGTATGTGTTTTTATACACATTCATTTTATATCTGTAAATGTGCACAAATACCACACAAGTAGATTCAGCACTTATGTAAATCTGAATAAGTGTTTATATATTTATATTATGTATATTGATGCTTTTCACGGCAGCATATATTGTAATATTTCACATGGTATTAACTACTCTTAATATGTTTGTACAGCTTTTTTAAGAGGCAAATGCACTATCAACCAATTTGGCCACTGAGATATGAGAATCACATGAACCCTGGAGTCTGAGACCATCCTGGGCCACATATAGAGTCTGTGTCTCACGACAGTTTTACTGGTGCTTAAAGTAATTTCAGTTTTTTAAATTTATAATAATAAAACCTACTACTTTGTTTGACCAACCCTGAGTATGAAAATTGTATGTCTATAAGAGAGCTTGCTGTATCCTTTAGTCCTTCATTTCCTGGTATATTTCTTCTTAACCATTTCATGTTCACATCCCTGGTATATAGCCAGAATTGCACATGCTATGTGCTAGGCTAGTTTTCTCAAAGCCCAGAAAATAAGAATCGAATGAGAACAGCATCCTTGATCCACATTTGGTTATTAGGAGACCTGACTTAATTTGCTTAAGGTCAGAAATTGTGCTGCAATTTCCATTGTGAAATGCCTCTGGGGTAGGAGGTAGAAGGTAGAAGATAGAACATCCTGGGGTAGGATAACATTTTGGAAATTCCTGATTAAGATGGTGCTGAAAAAGGATATAAGAAATATAAGAATAGTTACTGGCTTGTGCTGGACATTTTACATGTGTGCATGTGTGTGTGTGTGTGTGTATGTGTGTGCACGTGTGTGTGTGTGCACATGTGTGTGTGTGTGTACACGTGTGTGTGTGTTTGCCTGAGTGTGTATTCATCTATGTGGGTACAGTTGTACACGTGGACAAATCACAGAATGCACGTAGAAGACAATATCAGCGTTATTACCTTCTACCTTGTCTGAGACAGTGTATCCTGTTCTCTAGAGTGCATACCAGACTAGCCTGCCTATGAGTTTCTAGGAGTTTTCCTGTCTTCACTTTCCATCTACCTCTAGAAGTCTTAGGATTAGAGATATTCACCACCCTTTCTGGTTTTCAGTGGATTCTAGATATTTGAACTCAGCTTCTCATGTGTATATTGCATATACTTTACCCAATGAGCCAGCCCCAGCTTTTAATCATTGCTAATTCTATGCCATGTGCAGATGCTCTGTTTGTTTTGCTGTGTTTATGATTGAGGTTTTTTTTTCTTTCTGTGCATCTTCTCCATGATCTATTCCTTTCACCACCTGTGTTGCTGAAGATACTAGTCTTGTAACTAGCTTTCTTTTGTTGCTGCTTCTAATTCCAGTATGTGTGAAATTAAAACCACCACCCAGGCTAGGCACTAAAATCAATTTTCAATATATTTTTCTGTCTAGTTTCTTTCCTTTTTCCATTTATTTATTTGCATGCTCCCTTGCTGTGTGTGAGGGTGTACACATTCCAAGACATATCCACAAATGTCATAGAGATTAATTCTCTCCTTCTGGCATGTATTCTAGTGAGCAAATTTAGATCTTCTGTCTAAGCAGCAAGTATCCATACCTGTTGAGACATCTCAGGTGTCCCCTCCCTTTTGTTGTTAACTTGAGTACTGTGTTGCCTTGGATCTTAAACCATTCTTGATATAATTTATTTACTAAGGCTACAAATTGGACTGCTCAGTCCAATGATGTTCTAGCCAATCTTGCCACAGACAATAAAGGCATAGACCCAATTCGTACCTGTCCAAGCATCTCTACTAGCAGCTTAAACAGTTTCCTTCTTTTTCTTACAGATCTCCAATCAGATAAAAGCAGGGACAATGGCTTCAGTGAAGGAGAAAATTTCAGGGAAATACACTTTGAACTAGAATTGGACACTTACTAAGAGATATTATTAATGTGGATCTTTAGCATATGAATTAGTAGAAGAAGCAGTCATAGAAAGAAATGAATTTTACCTTCTGGGAGAGATCAAAATTTGGTGAATTTACAATATGTAGGTCCAGGATTTTGGTGTCTAAAGCTACATGTCAAAGTTAAGATTCTCATGCAAATACATGAACATTTCTCTAAGTACAATTTGAGACAAGGTTAAAGAAATTTAAGGATGGAAGTAGCTGCAACATTTATGTGCTTACTATGAGTAGTATGAGGAACAGAGTTGAAACCTCAGAACCCAAGCAAATGGTAGCTGGTAAATGTGGTAACGTACCTGTAAATCCCTCCCCTGAAGGCAGAGTGAGAAGGTCACTGGAGCAACCTGGTTAGTGAGACCATGAGTGTTTGTTAGCTCTGGGTTTGACTTCAAGAATTGTCTCAAAGAATAAAATAGGAGAGAAATGGAAAAGGAGTCCCAACATCAATCTCTAGGCCTCCATGTGGCAGCACACAAACACATCTGCTTATACATATGCATGTGCTTAAGAAGGCATTCATATCTACACACCATATACATGAAAAAGACAGAAAAGAAGGAGTTTAGTAATGAAAGTTACAATTTGAATTAATGAAGAGAATTGTTTAGGTTCAGTAGAAAGAATAGAATGTTGAGGGTTGCACACTTTTGGGGCAAGAATTTACTGTTGAATATAAATTTTTCTCATCTTTGTTGAGGCTATTGGTAGTAAAAAATGGACCATCTCAGTAATGTTGGCTTCATAAGATTTCTACTAATTTCTCTGGTTGGGTCAGCAGGACACGAATGTCAGTTCCTCTGGTGGGACAATGAGGCATTCTTGTCACCCATACCATACTTGCTTTTTATGTTGCTCCCACAGATATTCAATATTTCTTTTTTCCTTGTATTTTTTTAAAGATCTACTTATTTATAATATGTATATGAGTACACTGTCTTCATGCCCACCAGAAGACAGCGCTGCATCCCATTACAGTTGGCTGTGAACCACATATGATTCCCAGTTACTGAACTTACAACCTCTGGAAGAGTATCTAGTGCTCTTAACCACTCAATCACCTCTCCACCGCCTCCCTTCTTTTTCTAACCTTTGTCAGTCTGAGCACAATTTGACAAAGATTGGGAGTTCCTACTAGCAGAGGAGGTCTCTCTGACACAGTAATTTATTTATCCATTTAACTTCACAGTCTTAGATTATAGTCAGTCATGATTTGCTTGCAATCCTCTAAGATTATCAATTTCTTTGTGATCTTAGTGTCTCAAAGCCAGGATTCAGCCTCAAATTTGAGTGTAAAGTTTGTGCTACTGTGACTGTTTTGATGGTAAGTCAGAATTTTATTTTTTTTCTGTTTGTTTGGGTTATACTCCTGGGTTTTTGTTATCATTTATGTTTGTTTTACTGAAATTTAGGAAAACTTTTAAGATACTTAGCCTTCTAATTTTGACTTCTGGTCAGTTTGCTTATTATTATAAGACTAATATCACTAGCCATAGATGCCAGCAACCTTTCTTGTAAAAGAACACTCTTGTGAGTTCTGTATCTGTCAGAGCTTCTCCTACGAATTGTGCTGGATTTAGGGCTGAGCAGGTAAATTTTTGAGTAACTACTAGCCTTTCAGCCCTTGGATTTATCCTTGAGCAACAGAATCCCCATGAAAAAGCCAGGAACACTGACATAAATGTTAAGCATAGCAGTGTGAAGGCAGAACAGGGATGAACCCAGGGTCTTTCTAGTCAATTATACCCAGACTTTCTTGTAAATTCTAAGAGAGACTTTCTCTTAAAATAAGGTGAGGACTGAACAGGTGGTTTACTGGGTGCTAACATTAATTGCCTGAGATTGGAAACTTGAGATGACTACAAGTAGCCAACATGAAGATGGAAGAAAAAACAAACAAACAAACAAAAAAACAATTCTGCAGTCTTATCTCCTCACCCACTGTAAGCATTTGTTTGTAGGCTTTGGTCTGGTTTCTGTAAGTGCTAGGGATGAAAGTCATGGTTTTGCGCCTGCTAGACAAGCTCTGTACCCCTGAATTTCACTCCCAGGTCAGCTTCTTTTTCTAACTGGCAAACCCACCCTAGTTCATCCCAATTTATCCTCACAGGAGGGAAACAGTGCACCACTGATACCACCCATGGTGTGACCTATCTCAGACAAGCATGAATAAGACAATGACTTTCAATATTATATCAGAAAATTTTAATATAGAAAGAACTATTTTTCTTCCCTAACCTACCTCCCAAACTCAACTTCCCCAATTTGCCAGCCTAAGTTCATCCAGGGATTGTGTACCATTTCACATAAACACATCCCACCCATTACACACGCACACACACACACACACACACACACACACACACACACAAACAAACAATTTAGAGTCTACCTCATACCCAACTCAATCACAAGTCCACACTCCGTGTTTTGAAGCACTTGAGTCCACATTCAGTTTCTTACAACACATAAACTCAGACTATCAACAGAAGATCAATACCACCTGCCAAAGTGGAAGAGGTTCCTTTCTTTTTCTTTCTGCTACACGCAGACATGCACACACACAAACACTCAAACACACAGTATAAGAAAGAGAGAGAAGCAATGTATGAAGTTAAAGCACATTTTAGAGTCCACACGTTATTGTTGAATTCTACAAGCCAAAAGCAATCCTACTTGAAGTTGTTTCCTTTAATTACATGAAGTGCAGTTATGAAGCTGAACAGATTAGAAGCAGGGATTCCACTTCAACCAAAGGCAAATGTACTTACTATTTCCAACAATTAAAATAAAATTCCTATAGCTTTTCCAGAATTAATAGGGCTTGATGTATTCCTGAGAGATTTGACTTTTACATTCCCAAAGCTAGTGCCATGCTTGTGCTAGCAACCATTCATCTTCTTATTTGTTCTCCCCAGGGACAAAGTTATTTCATAATATATATTCTCTATTTACAGAAAAATGCTAAGGAGAGATTATTTATAAAAATAAACCTGTGAGACTTTTATTTTCTTTGTACCAGCATGACTTGGGTGGCTCTAATGGTTTTGAATCTGAAGGAAAAAAGTATTTGTCTTCTGGTCACTTCCAACAAGTAACTTCATGAAAGAATATTTTGGAAACTAATAAACAATGCATAAAATATGTGATGGCTCTAGACAAGACTTCAAATAACCTGCAGGGCTAGGTTGATTCCCTGCACAGAAAATCAATTTCCTGTAAACAGTAAGGAGGCAAAAATTTGAGGCAAGCATCAGATATAATTCTGGAGAATCTATTTTCTGCTTGTTTTCTGGAAGTATTAGCTAAAATTTTAAAGTAGATATTTTCACCCTAATTTAATTCATGTGCATTTTACCATTTCCATTGGTGATACTAAAATTTACATTTTGTGAATTGTTTTGAATCTACTTTTATTTCAAAATAAAGACAGAAAGAATTCAAAGAGAACATCTACATAATTTGGGTATTGTACTAGCTGTTTTGTGTATCAACTTGACATAGGCTGGAGTTCTCCCAGAGAAAGGATCTTCAGTTGAGGAAATGCCTCCATGAGATCCAGCTGTGGGGTATTTTCTCAATTAATATTCAATGGGGGAGGATCCCTGTGGGTGGTACCATCTCTAGGCTAGTAGTCTTGGGTTCTGTAACAAAGAAACCTGAGCAAGCCAGGGTGAGCAAGACAGTAAGAAATATCCATTCATAGTCCCTGCATCAGCTCCTGCTTTCTAACTTGCTTGAGTTCCAGTCCTGACTTCTTTTAGTGATGAACAGCACCGTAGAAATTTAAGCTGAATAAACCCTTACTTCCCCAATTTGCTTCTTGGTCATGATATTTGTATAGGAATAGAAAACCTGACTAATACAGTTATAAAATGAAAAATTTCTAAGCATGTAGATAAGGGTAATATGACATATAAATTTGGTATTAATTTCATCATAAAATCACTATAACTAATTTCAACAATTGAAGAAAATCATTTGAAGATACTGGGCTGAAAAGATGGGTCAATTTTAAATTGTTTGCTGTCCAAGTATGAAGACTTGTGTTAGAACTGTAAGAACCATCAAAAGTGGACACTACAGTAGACATCTGCAATCTGTAACTTCTTCATTCCTCTGGTGAGATGGGAGGTAGAAAAATCAAAAAGGACAGCTAAGTGGCATCTGTTGAGGGATAACAACATAGATACTCAGTCTAAAAGTATGATGGAACTATGGGCGAATGAATTTCTCAATATTTACGAATACTTGGTCTGGATTCAATTCCTAGCATACACATACTTGTTCACAATAATTTCCAATCCAATTCCAGAGGATGTGACTCTCTTTTCTGGTCACCTAAAGAGCCAGACATGTATGTGGTTCACGTGTAAACATGTACACAAAATACTCATACACAATTAAAATAAATGTAAACCTTAAAAAATTATGGAAAGTAGTGCTCAACACAATGATTGTCCATTCATCTTTATAGGCACACAGTCATAAACACATTTGAAAACACAATCACACACACACACACACACACACACACTAAGGTATATATGCATTCAACCACACATTCATGCTTGCATGCATGCAAACAACACTTTTCAGTTAGAAAAATAGTCACTTGGAAATATCTAATACCAAATGCCAGGACCCAGGCCCAACAGAGGGTGTTCTTCTTTCTTGGAAGAGCATGGCAGTGGTAAGACTTTGTATTACAAGATTATGGGGTAAGACTTTCTATTATGAGATATTTAGTGTTGCTGTATATTATAAAACTTACTTATCTAAGTCTATTTTACTATGTTATTGTAGCTGACCTGCCTTCTGTGTTCCTTTGAGGCCAGAGACTGCAGTCTCAAGCACTTAGCACCACATCCTAAAACAGCAGGAGATTAAGTAGAGGATTAGTTGCTAGAGCCTTTTCCCTATTATCCAAATGCCTCTTGCTTGACAGACTAGGGGGAAGTTTGGAGCAATAAACTTCTATTGAACCAGAAGAGAATAAAACATACAGAAAGAAAAACTTTTACATAAGTGAATATGCATAATCTCACATAAGTTCATACACAGCTTTATGCATTCAGAGTTCTCATTTACACATTTCCATACAAATTCAGCTTGGCCCAACTTGCATGCATTCTCACAATAACATACTTACACATGCACATGCATACATTCTCACAATTACATACTTACACACATGTATCCATACATACATACACATATGGAGCAAATGATCAAGCACCAGTGCAGAAAGAACTCACTCTGGATGAAAAATGAGCTCCAATCTTTATTGCATAGAAAAAGAAAAAGCTTCCACCCTCTTAATGCCAAATGAATTAAAGTCATGTTTGTAAGAAAAATTCTTTGTTACTTTTGATAAGACTAAGCCTGCCTTGTCCTTACCATGGGACCTATTCTGTACCTCTCAGCTCAGGTCTTCTCACCTCAGTTCCTTTCACCTCAGTTCCTCAGTTCTGACTCTTCTCTTTGTCCTCAGCCCTTAAACATCTTTCAGAATACATGATCACATGTTACAAAGTTAATCACAAGTTCACACAAAAAGTCAAATCATAAATTGAAATAGAAGTTTACAACAGAGAATATTTACATGCATTTCCATTAGGAGTTATTATCTAGCTAAACATCTATCACCTGACTGAGATCTATAGGTTCACCTAAGGTTTAAAATCATAACTAAATTATAAGTGAAGTTTTGTATAGATAAACCCAGTCAATATTTTATTTTCTGTCCTAGCACCTATAATAAATCATTAGTTCCCTTTTTATGATCTTTGGTTATTTGCTTTACAACCTCTTGGAATGTGCTCAGAGTAGGAGAAAGACTGGTTGCCATCTAAGAGCAATTAACTTGTGACACTTGGGAGATTGGCAGAGTTCTCATTGCAATATTGACTATCAGAAAAGGACCTAATAGTCCCATTATAAAGAGCTTAATAATCATAGATATAATTTTAGGAATTCTTATAGGATCATTATTAAACTCAATCATCTATTTGTCTACAAAGCATCACTATAAGACAGTACATCTTCGTGGATCTGTAGAGATTTTCTCCAAAGGGGTATGCTATAACTTACAGTTGTATATGTTTAATAATAACAGGAAAAGCATATTAATAGCAGGAATCTTTCCTAAAATAAGTCCCTCACAGCATTGCTAAATGAGGG
Organism: Tokudaia muenninki; assembly: GCA_036184385.1. Lineage (NCBI taxonomy): Eukaryota > Metazoa > Chordata > Mammalia > Rodentia > Muridae > Tokudaia > Tokudaia muenninki. The sequence goes on from BTHS01000003.1 coordinate 86,958,505, forward strand.
CTCACCTGTAGAAGATTAGGTAATAATCCACAGCAGGCCCTTTCAGGATGATCACCTCTGGCAGTATATTAGCTTGTACCATTATGGCTCCTGACAATCTAACATGAAACTTAGAGTTATAAAATGTTTATATTGCCTTAGCTCAGGGACTTAAGACACCCTTCTTAATAAATTATGCACCCCCACAATAATACATGCTCTTCAATGTAAGTCAAAGAGGACACCAAACACCTTTTCTTGCTAGCTCATTTCTTTCTTTTTCATGTTCATTGATCCCTCAGCCACAGTTTTCTGGGTCTTTCTTTCTATTCACTGAGCACTGGCAAAAGCTGCTATGGGGAGAAGTTCAGTCAGAGAAGTCTGTGGATGCTATGCATTCTCATTCTATAAAAGAACTGAAGATTACTGTGGTGGAAGCCAGAACTTCTTGCCTTATTTATGCAAAAAACAGACTGGCTTTTTCTCTATTTTAAAGATAACTTATAGCTAGTCCTATATAAACTGTACATTCACATTTTAGTTAACATTATGTCTTCTCTGATACCCTTGGTATTCTTTAAATAATGTGCCCATTACTTTTTTTTTAATTTTATTTTATTTTCTAAGCTTTTTTTATTTACATTCAAAATCATTTCCCCTTTCCCATTTCCTCCCTCCCCGAAAGTCCCATAACCCCCTTCCCTCCCTCTTTTCCCCATTCAACCCCCTCTCGCTTCTCTGCCCATTACTTTTCATCTACACTGAAAAATTATCTGATTAAAGATAGAAAAGGAAGGTGGTTTATGGCTCAGTTTGGTGTTACACTCCATTATGGGAGAGAAAGAATGGAAGCAGGAGTGCAAGGCAGTTGATTACATCACATCCAAGTCGGGACGTAAGAAAGAGGTGGGGCTGGTCCTCAAGTGAGCTTCAATGTTTTATTCTGTCTAGGACCCAGATCATGGATTGACATAGCCAGCATTTAAGATGTGTTTTCCCCTTGAATTAGTTCAGTGTAAAAACTCCCTTACAAACATTTCCAGATGAGTTTCTAGATCATCTTTAGTTAACAATATTAACCCTCGCAAGTAACCACATCAAATAATATAATACCTCAGTATGGGAATTCAATCAATAATGGGATGAATTGATGTAACACATATGAAAATTCCCATATTCTTGAGACTGTTATGATGATTGTGTGCTAAAATTTGATTGTTTACAAATCCTTTCTCTTGGATATAATCAAGCTACTACAGTACAGAATTTCTGTATTCTAGATATGCCTAGAATCTTGTTTCTCTTTTCTGTTTCAAGTTTGTATTCTGACATTCTTCTATCAATATATCTCCCATGTTTTCATTCTGTGTCCCATGAAGCTATTTGATCTAATGAACAAGTCAAACAGGAAAATTCTCCTGCCTCACTGACAAGGATAATCCCTGCTGCACTCTGGCCTATGTCTTATGACTGTAGCTGAGCAAGACACTTTCTTTTATGCCTATGTTCACCCATGTTAGTTAATAAACCAGTGCATCTCCTCTGGGACTATCCAATCCTGTTATTTATGTACATATGAAGCATAACAGGCCTTATGTGTTTATGGCATGATTGCTTATGCCTTGGAAAAGAATGTGACCTGACTTAACAAACTGAACAAAATTGCCAGTTTCACACTTTGATCTTAATTTAACCAGTAGTCATTCTTGGATTCAGAATATATTGACTTAGAAATTTGGCAATATAGTAGAAGGGCATGCCATGGTTCTTAAATGTGTTAGGAAGAAAGTCATTAAAGCAGCTAAATACAGTTTGGACTTCAGTTTTGTCAATTTAATTATTGACACTAGAGAGGAAAGACGTTTAGCATTTCTGTGTTGGAACAGTTCTCAATGTATTGAACTTTGGGGCTTTCCATCTGTAGGTTAATACTTCTCTTCCACTGAGACAAGAAATAGGGGAGTGTGTTCCTTTCCTGTTTTTCATAGAAGTGCTGTTTATCAAACTGAATATATCTTCACCACATTCTCCTCAAAAGAACAATATGTGCTCTCTCTCTCTCTCTCTCTCTCTCTCTCTCTCTCTCTCTCTCTCTCTCTCTCTCTCTCTCTCTCTGTGTGTGTGTGTGTGTTTATGTGTATGTATATGTGTGTGTGTGAGCATGTGCAAGAGGCGCCTTGGATCATGTGCTTCAAATTTACCTGTTTTTTGTTAGTAAAATGTGCCAATTTTTGCTTTGAAATATACTCCATTTCCAAAAAATAAAAAAATAAAAAAACTTTGAAATGCATAGGCAGGGTGTGATAATCTAGTGGAAATGACTGAAAAAATTTTGTGTCATTATGCTTGCACTTGGCTCAATAGCTATCTATCAGAAACCACCATCTACAATATTAATTAATTCACAGCATCTAATGCACATAATTCTATGTCTTTTGAATACTAAGGTAAATGACAAACTCTGTGTTTTCTTCTAATCACCGTAATCTATTTATAATGTTTCTTTATAAATCACTACTGTGAGGTTTAATGCTTGTAAGGACATCAGAAACCTGTTTGTTGAGTTGTTTGTTTATTTTCCTCTAAGTCCACTGTGAAAATAAGCTGAAATTCTGGAAGTAGGTAGTGAAAGTTAACTTTCCCTTTGCAAGGTGTTCAAGATCCAAGTGGGAATTAAAATTAGTGGGTGAAAATAGACATGGTGTGATTAAGTCTCAGGAAGAGAAATGTCCAGGGTTTATAATTCAGGGGAATTTCAGAGGATGTTCACACTGGATGAGACTATGACATGTTGAGAAGGTGATCAAAAAAAAAAAAAAAAAAGGGGGGGTTTAATGAGCAGACAACAGTCTGGATCAAAACGTATGCACAGGACAGACAGACATATTCAGGAGCCTCAAACACAGTGGAAAGATCATACACACACTGAGTTTTCTAAGAAGTAAAACTGGGAACATAAACAGGAGCATTTCTCACAAAGAACTGTAAATGTTCTTCGTGGGAGTGAGACGTTTGGAACTTTTAAAAGCGTGAGTGGGAGTAAAGAGTTATACTCTTTAGAAAGGACTTCTGTTGCTGTAGAGATGACTCAGCAGTTAAGAGCACTGACTGCTCATCCAAAGGTTCTGCGTTCAATTCTCAGCAATCACATGGTGGCTCACAGCCACCTATAATGGGATCTGATGCCCTCTTCTGGTGTCTGAAGAGAGCAAAAGTATACTCACATATATGTAAAAAAAATGTTTAATAAAAAACTTAAAAACCAAAAAGAAAAAATAATTATGGAAAACAAAATGAAAACTTTAGTGAACCTTAGAATAAAATAAAAGAACTATAAATGATGAATGCAGCCTAGCCAAGTAAATGATGGTCACATAAAATACAGTTTAAAGTTCACAGGAATAAGCGATTCTAACTTTAAAAATAACCCCTCCTTAAATCTTTCTGGGACATAAACATATTACAGAACAAAATATTTATTGCTATCCTGAAAGTCAAGATTTAGTTGGGTTCATGCATTTTTTTGTTTTAGCTATGAGGATGAATTGGGGAAGAAAAAACAATTGGAGGGATGAGTTGTTAAAATCCTAGCTCACATACGCTGAGGTTGTTCCTCGGGATGTTGTTCAGGTTCAGAAATACTTTTGTTGCCAGGACACAGAGAGGTAAAACCTGCAGAGAAAGGCTGTCTTTTGCTCTTATTTGGAAGTCAGCAGATATTTTAGGATGAATAGGTGGTGTTTGTGTTCCAGTATTGGAACCCTGGTTATGTAATGGAGAGATCAATTCCTCTGATAAGTACATTTATGTGTGCCTGTATGCTCCCAAGACTGTGGAGTAAATAGTGTTGTAAAACACTTAGGATACAAGGGCTCAGTTGTTTTCCTGGGTCTCAGACCTAAGCACTCAAACATGCACATATGTAGTACCTTTCTAAATATTTGACTATTTCAGAGTCTTTACATAAATATTATTTCAAAGGAATTATCACCAAAGAATTTTAATGCTTAAATCAAAGAGAAAAGGAAATCAGTACACTCTAGTACTCTGATTTCTTTGTGTTTCTCTAGTTCCTTTTAATTTTATTGTATCCTATGTCTTTGGGCTGTTCAGTTGAAGCTTCCCAGGAATAGCTCACGAGCCAGTTCTACGTGGAGGGAGAGCTGAAGAATGAAACTATGGGTGTCGAGAGAAAAGAACACACAGAGACATTAGTGCATGGCTGTACAAAATCTTTCTATATTTCTTTGGGGATAAGAGCGACAATATATGTGCTGTGGGTGTGACCCTCCCTCCCAAAGCTGCGAGTCTTTTCAGCAGGTCTCCGGCAGGCTGAGCGATATGGCTATAACAGATCTCAGGAAGGTGATACTTTCACAGGTTCTGCTACTCTGCAGGAGATGGCGACTGACCCCCTTTCGCAGGAAACTGTAGCTCCTTTGAAATGCCAGAGAAGCTCTGACATCTCTTTCAGGTGGGAGGAGGTGTGGCTGGAATTCCTCAGCTTTGGAATTCCTCTGTAGGTGAAATACAGGCAGCTGAATTCTGCCTAGAGGCTGTATGGCATTACTATGACTCTCTACATCTCCTCCTTCCTTATTAGTTTAAACAAGTGGATAGTAAATCCATCCATGACAGTGGGCTGTTGACCAGGGGCAGGAACAGAGGTTTAATTCCCCTCGTGGAGAACAAATAATTGTTTCCACCTTTTAGACGGCTCTTGGTGTCTTTTGGAGGGGAGGGGCATAGCCTTAGATTAGTGGGACATCCCCACAGAGTGTTTGGTGGTCAGAAGACCGACATCAACCCCTTTGCAAATTAGACTTGCTCCCCAGAGACTCAGAACCAGATACTTAAATCCTCTCTTTGCAATGCTTCGCTGTGCATCCCCTGATGCCCATGTCAGCTCGTAAGCAGACACACATAGATCTGAGTTCTATGTGGCTCCATGAAGGAGATCCACTTAAATAGGCTTTTGATGCTGTGGAGTCATGTAATTGCCAAATGCCTTACTAGTCTTTAACAGACAGCCTGTTTTCAATTCAGATGAGCCTGGATGGAGACAATCTGCTTAAAATACAAGGCAATGAGTTAAGAAAGACACAATGTTCAGTTGCAAATTAGCTTGTCTTTGGACGGTCCCAGATATTCAATTGTAAATGAGTAGCTCTTAAAACACAACTTAACTTAAAACAGCTTAACTTCCCAGTGTGAAGGGAAATGGCTTTGAGAGTTAACAGAGACCTGTTACTTCTCAGAAAGAAAGGAGACTATATTTGAAATTTACTCAGTTGGCTGATAATTATTATTAGCCATCTTCATAATTGGCATCTCCAATATTGGACTTATTACTAGACTACTTCATAATTGAGTAAATTGATCACATTAAAGGAAGGAGAAGAGTCATTATAATTCTTCTTTTAGATTAATTTTTTTAAGTCAGTTTTAACATTCTTCACTGTTCTCTGTCCTACAAGATCTAAAACTTACAGCAAGGCAGTGTATTTAATCTGGGACATAGGCAAGTAAAGTCACCATTATCAGGGCACTCCGCAAATTCACAGGTTGGCATTATTTTTGGCATGTCACACTCATCACTATAGCAGCTAGAATGCTTCTGTAGCATTCTGTGGAAAAACACAAACATGCCTTCTTCTCCATATTGAATAACTGAACAGGATCATGCCATATGACAGTAAGTTGATCCTTACATCTCACCTAGACATGAGTATGCCTAATTGTTGGATGCTATACATTCAGCAAGGAGTTCCTTGGCATCCAAATTTTTAAAATTTTCTTGAAAATATAAAGTATAATTTAAACAATATGCACAGGGATACAATTTCCCTCCTTTTTTGTTTTTTATTTAGAAGATAATGTTTAAAAGTTACACAATATCTAGTCCTTGAGAATTATATCGCATTAAATTGTTAAAATCATCTCAAATATTTGTTGACTGTAATAAATATCTAGTTCCATTATTTGTTTTAATCTTAATTTGAACACTAAAAATAGACAATAATATAGGCAATGACTATGTAAGCATAGAAAATAAACGTAGCATTTTTAGTTGCTTTTCCAGTTAGAACAGTTGCAACTAGAAAGTCTGAAAATGTATCATTAGTCACATGCACATATTTTAATTTTCTAAAATCAGAAATATGATTACCATTCATTTGTAATAATTGATTAATTCCTCTAGAAGTAATTATGTGGTACAGGAAAAGTTGAGGACACCAAGAACAAACCTCTACAATTTGATGTGCACAATTTCTAAAAATATAAAATTATTTTTAAGCCATTACTATTTTGATGATGTAAAGAATATGATTGTATGGTCAATTGTTCCTATGAAAGGCCTATAGTCTGCCTGGGATACAAATCCCTCCTGCCCCGGGATGAGCTCTTAAATGTCCAGAGGACAGTCATTTGAAGGAACAGTATCTTCTCTTGACTTGAGTTGTATTTGCATAAATCATTTCAAAATTTAAGAATTAGCAGTATCTAAAAAAGGAACAATTTCAAGCAATTATAAGCCATAAGCTATATATATTTATTGGCTATCAGTATATAAATTAAAGGCTTGATTGTTAACATTTTAAAAATAGTGGCTACAACACCCAAGTCAATTATCTGTGCTGAATCAGGGGGAAACTCAAAAAGAATAAACATGTAATCCAATTGCATGAGTTTCACTCCCATAGTAGATGCATTCTTTATAGGATGCATGTTAACAACTTGTCTTTTGGATAACAATTATCAATTTTGCCAAAAAGGTTTGCCACGTAGTAGACTAACTACCAATACTCTGCAATGGCCAATTTGATTGCTGTTTGAAACAAGGAACAAATGTTTCATCAGATTCTTAAGACATTGCTTTTAAAACACTTAACACAGCAATATCTTTATCGGAGGATGTTAAAACTTTACTTGGAGATGAAAAAAGGTGATTCTACATTAATGTTCCTTTTGCCAAGGAATGACAGTGAATGCATAATATAAACTCTTGGCAAATGATTACAGTAAGTTCCTCCAAGCTTTTTTTTCACCAGTTAATTTGCATCCACCTTGAGAACACAGAGGCTTAAGTCCTCCTGTAGTGAGCTTAAGGTGAGGTTAATACATAAGATAAGGGCAATTAATATATCTTAGCAACGTTTGAAAATCATTTAGAATAAGCAAATCATCCTTATTTGAATCTTCAGTGTCAATTAGCCTAGGATACAATTGATACATTACTTTGAATCTTTTTAGGAGCAACAAATATTTAAAAAAAAATTGAAAATCCATTGTTAAGAGAAAAGGCCTATAATAAAATTTTATGAATATACACTGAAAGATTTAAAATCCTAACTTCTTGTATTGAAGCAGAGACGAAACATTTTTTCTCACATAAGGTAAGGTTTTCAGCCATTTCTTGAGGAAAAACCTTCTGCAAATGCTTTTACAATTATCAGGATCCCTAAAGCAAAAAAAAAAAAAAAAAAAAAAAATAACCCTTTTAAATCTATAATAATTTTGTAGGCCAAATTTTAATATCTTCATAATTTCTACATAGCCTCATTGATCTTTCATAGATCTTAAATTTGAACTATATTTTAAACCACACCTGGATAAATCTCCAGTGTAAATACTTTCTAATCTGAGCCTATTGTCTAAAGCCAGGCCCACACCCGACTGTGTAGGACCTTAGCCTGCAGCCAGCCAATATGGTAATTTGAGGACTCCTGTAAAGACTTTACTGAAATCTCACTGAAATCTCCTTTTTAATCTTGAGAAAAAAAAAATTTACCTTACCACTGTATCTAATAAACTTGTGAAAATGTAGCAACAGGCCCATACTGGCACAGCTGTTTTTAAACTTTATCACTCTAGAAGTTATCTTTGAGAATCATGAGCCTTTAATTAGACTGAAAACTGCAGATTTTAAACATAATTTTTAACTTTCTTTGTAATATTAGAAAATACCTACAACTTTGAAAAGTAAAGCCCAATTTTAAACCATCTATTCCCTTTAACATCAATGGTAAACACATTACTTGTACACTTTAAAGTTTGTCTGCCAGCTCTCATGCTTGAATGCATGACAGTGTAACTTATAATATCTCATTAAGAAAACATTATTTTAAATCTTAGCTCTTATAAGACTAATCTCTTAGGATCAGATCAACATAAAACATTATGCCAATTTGGATATATCTTAGAGGCCTGTATTTCCTGGGTTGGGTCATGCCACGTGTTGCTTAAGATGGCTCCAACCCTGAATTACCAGTTTTAAACTAATTTTTTGCTACCGACATTACATCCTTTAAAAAACTTTTGAGCCAATATTCTATAGTCAAAACATTTAAACATACTTACATCTTTAACATCAATTAGAAACAAGAATAAAGCAACTACGCAAGTCTTATAAATTTAAATCAAACACTTTTCTTTTCTCTAGCTGTAATTTTAAAAGAAAAAGCACTTTGGAGCCAATAACCACAATTATATAGCTTTTTCTAGGATAAATAACCATAAACTGAGACTGCATTAAGAGATGGACAACCAGCAGATGAAATTTTTACCATTTTTTCTTTTCAACATGAAACATAGAACAGCCATTCAAACAACAAGAAACAAATTGACACGTGGACATATTGGTGCAACAAGGATGAACAAACGACATACACCAAGGACATGTAAATCGAGGGAAGCGTGCTTTCTATTTCTCTTTGTGCCTAGGAGACTTTTAAAATCCATTTTCCTTCTGTCTTTCTCATGTTTCTAAAATCTGCTTTTCTCTCTTTTTTTTTTTTTTTTTGGTTTTTTTTTTTTTGTGTTTATTCTTTTTATTTTATTTTATTTTATGCCCTAATTTTCTCTCGCCTGGAGTTCGATTCTAGACCGTGGCCAACTAGCCTGACAAAATTCCCGGTTTCACATCATTGTCACCCCTAGTTGATCTCAGCGTTGGGCTATGCTGATTCACCTAGTATTGCCGTATCCCTTCTTTCTGCCCCTTGCAACCATAGCCTTTAAAACTCAACATTTTTAGTGCTAAAATTAATACTCTATGTTGCTTACTGGGCCCTGGATACTTAACCTTTATTTCTTTTCCGTGGAGCTACACCAACAGACAGTGTTCCTCAGTAGTTCTCTCCTTTTCCACGTCCCATGTTCGAGGTGCCATCTGAAGCTTCCCGGGAATTGCTCATGAGCCAGTTCTATGTGGAGGGAGAGTTGAAGAATGAAACTACGGGGGTCGAGAGAAAAGAACACACAGAGACATTAGTGCATGGCTGTACAAAATCTTTCTATATTTCTTTGGGGATAAGAGTGACAATATATGTGCTGTGGGTGTGACCCTCTCTCCCAAAGCTGTGAGTCTTCTCAGCAGGTCTCCGGCAGGCTGAGGGATGTTGCCATAACAGATCTCAGGAAGGTGATACTTTCACGGGGTCTGCTACTCTGCAGGAGATGGCGACTGATCCCCTTTCCCAGGAAACTGCAGCTCCTTTGAAATGCCAGAGAAGCTCTGACATCTCTGTCAGGTGGGAGGAGGTGTGGCTGGAATTCCTGAACTCCATGTAGGTGAAATGCAGGCAGCTGAATTCTGCCTAGAGGCTATATGGCATTACAATGGTTCTCTACATTCAGTTTCCAGTTTCTAACTCTCCAGTCAATGTCAGGCATGTGTTTCTTCTAGTGGAAAGAGCTTTAAAATAGACCAGTAATTGATTTGCCATTCCCACAAGTTCTAAACTTCCATGTCCCAGCATATTTTGTAGTCAAGAGAGGTTGTAGGTGAAAAGTTTTATAGCTTTTTTGGTGTTAATACAATTTTTTTTTAATAGAAAGAATGCTGACATCTGACTCCCACATGGAAACACTAAGCATATATGTATATTCCTCTAAATAAAATGTATATAAAGACTGCTTCCTATGTGTTTACTATAATATATTCATGGTGATGTGTAAATAAGAAACACCCACCAGGTTTTTTAATGCACTCCTTTGGAGTCTCTAAGATTAAAATCATCATTCCAAGTGGGTCTCAGATCTGGCAGGTTTATCAAGTTCCCAGGTAAAACTAACTGTGCTGAAATAGAAGCAAACATTGAAAGTTGTTGTTATGAGAAATTCATTCTGATGCTTTTTTGAATGTGTGTTAGGTTTACATGCAAATAGGTATAAGGTTCAGTGGTATATTTAGAAGCTGATGATTTATTATTTAGTCTGCATTTCTATACATACAAGTATAAAATATAAACAAAATATCCATTCATATCAAAGTAACTCTTTATGAAAGGTGATAAACCTATATACATATACATTATATATATATATATATATATATATATACTAAACAGCCTTGCATATGTAGACATATGTTTTGTATATATGTCCACTTTTGTTGGTGTTTGTGTGTTTGTTTGCATGCACATGTGTGTATTCATAAACAGGTTATTTGAGTGTTATTTCTCAGCTTCTTTTAATCTTGATTTTCAAGATAGACTTTTTGAAACTGGTCTCAAACTACTAAACTAGTCTGGCTGGTTAGCATGTTCCCAGGGAACTTCATGTGCATGTCTCCCCTGCACTGGGATTACAAGATGTAATACTATGCCTAGAGAACTATGTAGGTTCTCAGGACTGAATTCTGGTCCAGGACCTTTCTTGTTAAGCACTTTTACAATTTGGTCATCTTCTCAGCCCTTTAGACACATTTGACCTGAAAATATAGCTGTAAGTATGGGCATATATCCATTAATCTTGTTCCATCTTCAGCAATGATTAAGTACCTGATCCAATTCCATTTAATGGTAAATTCATTACCAAAAGTATTCCAACAGATTTGTCTTCCCTGCTAGCTAGATTAAACTTTATTAGGAAGATGATTGTTTAACTTTTTTAAGTAACTTCCAAATTGCCGCATGTCACATGTGAATTGGCCAAGTCAAATAGGTTCAAAAACTTGTGGAGCCACCAGGGTCCTCCTGTAATGTCCAATTACAAACACCCCCCTCTTTTTCTTTCTAAATCAGTATTACAGAAATTCTTCCAGCACTAAGAACATAGCACACAGGCATGTCTGCTGCAATTCTGGGTCCTTTCTCTTCTTTCTGCTGGAAGTGCCAATTCACTTCACAGAGAAATGTTGTCTTTGGAAGAGGAGAAGAGAGAAATGTCAAAGAAGAGTTTGCGAGCTTACAGTTAGGAGGTAAAAGCTAAATGCAAAATAATGAAAACATAACATGAACTGTAGAAACGACTCAGTGGGTAACCTGCTTGCTGTATAAGCATAAAGATTTAAAATTGTTTTCCTAGATAATACAGCCTTGGGAGCCTGCATATGCAATCCCAGCACTCTTACAACAGGAGGGAAAACAGAAAAAGCATATTTCCTGGAAGTGCCAGTTCCAGCTATCCTGGACTGAAATAAAATACCTTTTCAAATAAGGTGGAAGGTGTATGTCTTGACACTTGAGGCTGGCCTCTGACCTTCGCATATATCATGCCATGTAAGTATGTACATTCTCACACACAAATACACAGAATTGCACATGTGCATCATCAACATAACTAGAGAAACAGGATACCATGTGAGAAAGAGAGTGGCTAGTTGTCCAGATCTCACCAGGACATTTACTGTTGATTCACCTCTGCTTTCTCTTGTTCGGCTAATCAGGATCCATAAGAAAAAGAGGCAGAGCCTAGAAAAAAAATAGAACCAAGAAAATGTGGTTCCTATTTGTTGTTGGCTGCTGGCTTCATAATATACATTGTGTCTTTATGTTACTGTTTTGAATCAATGTTATCCTTAAAGTATGCTCATAGAGAATGACAAGCAAAGTTTATTTCCATTATGCTCAGGAGTTCTTGTCTAAAAGTTGAGGTGCAAGTATTTCAGTGAGAATTATTTCTGATCTCAAAGTTTCTATTGCGAACATTAGATCTACACTTTCTTATTAGGAAACAAAGGCTGAGAGAAACATAGTTATTTCAAGAGAATGTGGTAAGAAAGGCTATAATAATAAATCAAAATTCCTGAAAGTTCACTAGAACCCATGTGTCACAATCACAGTGAAGTGAACCTCTGGAGGCAGATGCTAAAGCACCAGTAAGATGAGCTAGGGATATGACATATGGTATGGGTTCATTATAATATGCCATCTATATCAGTATACCTCAAATACAGACAGATGCAGATCACTCAGAAAATTCCATTTATACCTAAGTTTCTTACACATTTATTCATGACCATGCCTTTGCCAAGATTTTTGCCCTGTTCACAGCTGACATTCTGAGAATTAATTGCTCACTTAGAATAGGTTCTGTGTGCTAGAAAGTTTAGGTGAGCTTGACACAAGGTAGAATTATCAGGAGAGAAGGGAACCCCAAATGAGAAATTGCCTTCATAAGAGTGTTTTTTAGTCAAGCACATTTTCTTAATTAGTGATTTATGGGAGGAGGACCCATCCCATTTTAGGTGGGAACCAGCCTGAACTGGTAGTCATTGAATTCACCCTAACTCAATCTTTAAAATCAATCTATTTACTAATTTACAAAATAAAGATCAGGATTCAAGAAAAAGAGTCTTATAGTCAGCCCCGAATGGTTAATTTTCTCTAGTGAAATACATTAGAAAGGATAGCAGCTAGATCAGATCGATGGTTTTTGTTTTGTTTGCAAGGTGAGGACTCTTATTCTTGGGCTTCATACTACCATGCAATTCAGACATGTAGTTGTTTCCTTAAATGTAGTACTAATAGTTTATTTTTTGGTTTTCATTCCTTTAAATCTAGAAAAAAAACCTTCAGAAGACAGTACCATGAACATACATGTGGATGTTGACTGAAGTAACTATCTTGTGAAACTGTTACTTTTGGTACTATTTACTTTACCTGGTAAAATATGTTGCTTCCTTTGGTATCTTGCATGTCTGTGGTATTAGGCTCTAGGGTCACTCATTGGTGTGAAAGCACAAGATAGTATTATTATTTTTCAATTTTCATATTATTGTTGATGTCAATGCATCCCATTTCAGCATGTTGCAAGCATAAAGTCACCGTGGAGTTGATTCTGTCCTCGAAGCTTTATGTTGATGCTAGGTATTGTACTCAAGTTTTTAGGCTTACATAGCATGCTTTTTTATCATTCATCTCATCCACCAAAGACAGCATCCTTAATATAAAACATAATTTTTAAAGGCAATAATTATACCTTAATATTATTTTCAACTTATACATGAAAACAAAGATTCTATTTTTATTCGAAGAGAAAAATAACAGTTCTAAAGTATAAAATAAGCTGACCTTTTTTCATTTATTTATTTATATAAAGAACAGTTTTGCATTTTTATAATTAAACAAAATAAACAGAAGAAATTGTTAACTAGTATTTGCATTAAGAGAATTTAATTAAAATTGTATTCAGAGTCACACGATTTAACATATCCAGTTGCATAGGGTAGGACATGTTTCTAAAGTCAACATACTGTTAGGAAATCAAAATTAGGAACTGATCAGTTCTATTTATTTTCTTTATGTGTGCATGTTCTGAGTGGGTGAGTATCAGTCACCTTGATTTTTGAAACTGTAGCAGATAGTTCAGACTGGCCAGCAAGGAAGATCCAGGAAACTGCTTGTCAGCAATTCTAAGATTACACTCCTGTGCCACTAACTCCAGCTTTTAAATTCTTTACAGTGTATTTATTACAGTGTGTATATATGTGCATGTATTGTATCATGCATGTGGATGTCAAAGGATAACTTATGAGAGTCAATTTCCTTCTTCCACTATATGTGTCCAAAAGATGAAACCCTAGTCCTCAGGCTTGGAAGAAGATGCCTTTCCCCATTAAGTCTTTTTGCTCCCTTTATCATGTGGGTTCTGTTAACTCCAGACCTAATGCTTATGCCTTGCCTCCTGTTCCCTTTCCTTATAATGCCTAGAAGTTTCTATGTACTAACTGTAATCTTTTACAAAGAAATGATCCTTCCCCCATCCAACTGTAAAAGCACTGCTGTTATTTTGCACACCTTCATTTCCAAACACAAATGTACTTGACTTGACTAATTCACTCTCGAAATGTCAGTGGCAGTGATTTAAAATTTAAGTGAAGTATTTTGAAATAGTCAGAACAAATAGGACAGGTTTTACGTTCAGTCAAAAATTCCCAGTTGGAGTCAAACTGTTATTGTTATATCAATAACAGAAAGGATATCAAAGCCCAAGATAAAACTTGCCCAGCCTGCATACTTTTCTAGGGTCTATTGCAATTGGAGAAAATATTGTTGGAAATCCCATATGATGCTGTTGCTGAGGGAAGAGGAGGTTGTGCTCATCTTTGTGTCTTTCAAGAGACCCAATTAATGAGCTATGATTATTAATGGTATGTAAATTATGAGGTATTTGTGAGGCAACAGAATGGTAGTTCAGAATTTGTCACTCATTAGACTAGATTCTGGGTGACTATAGGGCACAGGAGCAGTATACCAAGCTGAAATGATTGATCTTGTCTACATGAATTTACATCAAGTTTGAGAAGTGATATCAATATTCTAAATATGATCATGAAACTTTGTTTTATGACATATAATTACAGGAAATGTGTAGATGTCTGTGTTGACAGAATGATGTCTGAGAAATTTCATAATTCTTTGGTGAGTTGAATTTGCTTATCAGGATTGGCACACTACAAATGTAGGGTAATGTTTTCCTTCCAAGACCCACTGTGCCCTCTTCAGGTATATTCACTGATGGCTTCTCATGTTTGCCAGTCTCCTGGGGTGCAAGGCAGAGGTCTTTATAAAAACTGTTGCAATTACTGTCCCACACTAGAGTTATTGTGATATAATCCAGTGGAAAGGGTGGTAGGGATTCAAGGAAAAGGAGTAGAGGCACAGCATTCCTAGACAAAGGAGAGATCAGAGTACTCTACTCCCTGCAAATCACTCATTCAGTGACCCTTGGTGTAAAAGTGTGGGATAGTATGAGAATGAGACAACAGACTAAAGAAGTCAGTAAGACCTGAGCCATTAGGCTAAGACAGGAAGTTAAAACTTGCTAATGTATTCTAATACAAGTTCCCTGAAGGGGAAAACCAACTTCACTCAGTGAGAATAAAGAGCATCCTTCTGGCTTCTTTCAGAAATTGTAGGCTTTTTACATCTTCAATTTTCACACTGTGAGCTAGGTATCATGCTTGGTGATTGAAGCTCATGGAATTCTTTCGTTCTATGAAAAAGAGCTGCTTTGTGGGTCAAGGTTCTGTCCTGGGATTTTGGATTCTCTCTACTTGTTAGTTTCTCACTGCTGTGACTAGATTTCAGACAGAAGCACTCCGTGGATAAAGGGTTTATTTGACTCTGGTTTGAGATGACAGCCTATGTGCTGGGAATAGGATGTGGCTAGCCTGCTTGCATTTGGAGTTGGGAAGCAGAAACATTAGTGCTGAAGGCCGGTGGCTTCTAGTTGGCCCTGCATTTCTGGCTTCCTACCTACCTCTCCAGGAGTGCCACACACTGATCTCTTTCCACAGTGGCATTTCAAAACTAAACATTATTCTAACACCCCGCAAATTTGAGATAATATCTTTGTTCTATTTTCTCCTTTGAAGCATCAGCTGTTTCCCACTGGCACCCTTATGAATACTATTATCTGTTAGATATTTCACAAACAACATATAAGAGCAAATTCTCCCTTAACTCCCTACCTGGCAAGGTTTTATATCCTCTTGGTTCTGGCAGTTTCCTTTCACTGGTTGCCAAACTCTTAACCTCAGAACCCATTCTGCCTGCTGCCCACTTTCTCTTATGACCCACACAGAATCACTAAGGAAATCACATTGGCTCTACTTTTAACATACGCCCAGAAGCTCACCCTGTTCCCTCTCTCCAGCAAAGGTTGGACACATGTTCTAGCTTTGACTTTTAGTTTTCATTGCCCAGATTAGTGCATTTGTGCTTCAGTGGCCTCTTGTTTCCAGTTGTTGGCCTCAGTCCAACTAGTTTTTTGACTGACATCATATATATGATGATACACCTATGGGTTGGTTCAAACAAAACTGAGATGCCTGTAAAGGTAAGCAACACAGTTCTTAAGTTTCAGTCATCTCACTCTCAGTCCCAACAGCTAAAGTATGCTGAAGTCCTTTTGGAAACCCAATGCCGGTGTATCCTTTCATATAATCTATGTCCACCCTGACCCCCCTACATAAATGAACATCACCTTTTGCTGATTTCAACACTGAACTTCAACCTTGTTTTCCCAGTTTCTGTTTCTCAGCATGACACTTCTCTAGTGTGTATGGTGTGCTACTGCTCTCAATGCGCTCATATTGGTTTCTTTTCTCATGGCTGTCATAAAGTGCCTGAAAAACACTGAACTTCAGAATGCAAAGGTTTATTTGGTTCACAATATTAGGACACAATTATGAAAGGGAAGCTGGGAAGAAGTGTGAGGCATCCATAGTCATGAATCAGAGGTCAATGCTGATGTTTAACTCAGATCCTCCTCTTTATTCATTCCAGGATTCCAGAGCACAGGATTGTGCTCTCTACATCTAGGTTGTGTCCTCACACCTCAATCGTCCTAGTCTAGAAGCTCATGCACAGCCATGCTCAGGAGATTGTCAGCAGAGAAATATTAGACCCTGTTAGGAGCCAACATTAGCTATCACACTACAAATTACCAAGTATTAAAGAGCTTAGAACAGCAGAGAAACTGTTCCCCAAACAAAGAGACTAACATAAGAAATCAAGGTTGTAGTAGGGTTATGGTCTTTTCAAAGATAATGGAGGAGCTCACCTTTTTCTTTTGATTCTGGCATTCCTGGACCCTCTGTGACTTGTAGAAGTGCAACTTTGTATTTGCCCCTATCTAACCTCATCTTCCTTCTGTGTGTGTGTGTGTGTGTGTGTGTGTGTGTGTGTGTGTGTGTGTGTGATGCCATCTTTACCTTCTTACAAAAACCCGCTTTGACAAGATTACATCTACATGACCTGTGTCCAAATGCAGCCTCAGCCAAAGTTAAAATTTTGTACTTCAACATATCTTTCTGTCTCTCTCTGTCTCGTACATGTATACATGTATATGCATGCATATATATTCTTCTTTTTGTATACTTTGTATTTATACCTGTGTAGATCTAAACACTAAGATAGTGTGTTGAGCTCAGGGTCTATGCATTTTATTTGGTTTGCAGATCACCAACTTAGAGAGACTTATTATAGATTAACAATTCAGCAGATCATCATGCTGCAAAAATCCTCCTATCTCTATTTCCTGTAATCCTATGAAATTACTGGTGAGTAACAGCAGACATGGTTTTAAAGGGGATGCTGGATATTGAAATCAGGATCTCGTGCTTATACAAAAAGCATTTTACAGACTGAGCAAATGAATCCCCAACATGTGAATTAGAGGGTTGAAGAACTGAACCTAAGACATCTAGTTGATAATGTTTAAATCCACAGTTAATACTCAGTATCAGAGACAATGTGAGGATTTTTATTTTTTATTTTTACTTTTGTACGTTTGTTGGAAGATCATCCCATTCATGTTTACGGTGATGGGGTTTTTTATTAGATATATTCTTTATTTACATTTCTAATGTTGTCCCCTTTCCTGGTTCTCCCCACCCCCCGGAAATTCCCCTAACTTATCCCCCCTCGCCCTGCTCACTAATCAACTCATTCTGGCTTCCCTGTCTTGGCATTCACCTATAATGGGGCATCTAGCATTCTCACGACCAAGGGCCTCTCCTCCCTTTGATGTCCAACAAGGCCATCATCTCCATGTGTACTCTTTAGTTGGTGGTTTAGTCCCTGGGAGCACTGGGGTTACTGGGTGGTTCACATTGTTGCTCCTCCTATGGCACTGCAAACCCCTGCAGCTCCTTGCCTCCTATCTCTATGTCCTCCATTGGTGACCCTGTGCTCAGTTCAATGGTTGGCTGAGAGTGTCCCCCTCTGTATTTGTCATGCACTGGCAGAGCCTCCCAGGTGACAGTTATATCAGGTTCCTGTCAGCAAGCACTTGTTGGCATACACAATAGTGTCTGGATTTTGTAACTGTGTATGATATGGAATACTAGGGGCAGTCTATATGGTCTTTCCCTCAGTCTCTGCTCCACATTTTGTCTTTGTATCTCCTCCTGTGGATATTTTCCCCCTTAAGAAGGACCAGAGTATCCATACTTTGTACTTCCTTCTTATTGAAATTCATTAGTCTGTGAATTGTATCTTAGGTATTCTAAGCTTCTGGGTTAATATCCACTTATCAGTGAGTGTATTCCATGTGGGTTCTTTTGTGATTGGTATACCTCACTCAGGATGATATTTACTAGTTCCACTCATTTGCCTAAGAATTTCATGAATTTATTGTTTTTAATAGCTGAGTAGTATTTGATTGTGTGAATGTACCACATTTTCTTTATGCAATCCTCTGTTTAGAGACATCTGGGTTCTTTCCAGCTTCTGGCTATTATAAACAAGGCTGCTATGAGCATAGTGGAGCATGTATCCTAATTACATGATAGAGAAACCTCTGGGTATATGCCCAAGAGTGATATCGCAGGGTACTCCTGTAGTATTATGACCAATTTTCAGAGGAACCCTCATACTTATTTCCAGAGTGGTTGTTCCAGCTTGCAACCCCAAGAACAATGAAGGAATGTTCCTCTTTCTCCATCTCCTTGCCAGCACCTACTGTCTCTCCTGAGTTTTTATCTTAGCCATTCTGACTGGTGTGAGGTGAAATCTCAGGGTTGTTTTGATTTGCGTTTCCCTGATGACAAAGGATTTTGAACATTTCTTAAGGTGCTTCTCAGTCATTCCATAATCCTAAGTTGAAAATTCTTTGCTTAGCTCTGTACCCCATTTTTAATAGGGTTATTTGGTTCTCTGGAGTCTAACGTCTTGAGTTCATTGTACATATTGGATATTAGCCCTCTGTTGGATGTAGGGTTGGTAAAGATCTTTTCCCAACTTGTTGGTTGCTGTTTTGTCCTATTGACAGTTTACTTTTCCTTACAGAAACATTGTAATTTTATGAGGTCCCATTTGTCAATTCTTGATCTTAGAGCATAAGCTATTGGTGTTCTGTTCAGGAATTGTTCCCGTGTACCCATGTGCTCAAGGCTCGTCTCCACTTACTTTTCTATTAGTTTCAGTTTGTCTGGTTTTATGTGTAGTTCCTTGATCCACATAGACTTGAGCTTTTTACAAGGAGATAAAAATGGATTGCTTTGCATTCTTTTGCATGCTAATAGCCAGTTGAACCAGCACCAAGTGTTGAAAATGCTATCTTTTTTCCACTGGATGATTTTAGCTCCTTTTTTAAAGATCAAGTGACAATAGGTGTGTGGGTTCATTTCTGGGTTTTCAATTCTATTTCATTCATTTACCTGCCTGTCACTGTACCAATACCATGCAGTTTTTATCACTATTTCTCTGTAATACTGCTTTTGTTCCAGGATACTGATTCCCCCAGAAGTTCTTTTATTGTTATTTTATAGTTTTAGCTATCATTCAATATTTATTATTCCAAAAGAATTTGAAAATTGTTCTTTTTAACTCTAAAAAGAATTGAGTTGGAATGTTGATGGGGATTGCATTGAATCTGTACATAGCTTTTGGCAAGATGGCCATTTTTACTCTATTAATCATGCCAATCCACGAGCATGGGAGATCTTTCCATCTTCTGAAGTTTTCTTTCACTTATTTCTTCAGAGACTTGAAGTTCTTGTCATACAGATCTTTCATTTGTTTGGTTAGAGTCACACCAAGATACTTTATATTGTTTGTGACTATTGTGAAAAGTGTTGTTTCCCTATTTTCTTTTTCAGCCTGTTTATCCTTTGAGTATGGAAGGCTTCTGATTTGTTTGAGTTAATTTTATATCTGGCCACTTTGCTGACGTTGTTTATCAGCTGTAAGAGTTCTTTGGTGAAGTTTTTGGGGTTGCCTAATTATACTATCATATCATCTGCAAACAATGGTAGTTTTATTAATTCCTTTCCAATTCATATCGCTTTGATGTCCTTTTGTTGTCTAATTGCTCAAACTAGAAATTCAAGTACTATATTGAATAGATATGGAAAGAAAGGGCAGACTTGTCTAGTCCCTGATTTAGTGGGATTTCTTCAAGTTCCTCTCCATTTAGTTTGATGTTAGCTACTGATATGCTGTATATTGATTTTACTGTATTCATTTATGTGCATTGAATTCCGGCTCTTTCCAAAACTCTTAACATGAAATGATCCTGAATTTTGTCAAATGCTTTTTCAGCATCTAATGAAATAATCATGTGTTTTTTTTCCTCTTTGAGTTTGTTTATGTAATGGATTACATTGATGGATTTCCATATATTGAATGATGCCAACATCCCTTTGATGAAGCCTACTTGATCATGGTGAATGATCCTTTTGATGTGTTCTTGGATTCAGTTGGCAAGAATTTTATTGAGTATTTTTGCATCAATAGTCATAAGGGAAATTGGTCTGAGGTTTTCTTTCTTTGTTGGATCTTTGTGGTTTAGATATCAGCATAATTGTGGCTTCATATAATGAGTTGGGTAGTGTTCCTTCTGTTTCTATTTTGTGGAATTGTTTGAAGAATATTGCTGTTAGGTCTTCTTTGAAGGTATGATGGAATTCTGCACTAAAACAATCTGGTGTTGGGAGTCTTTGATGACTGCTTCTCCTTCTTTATGGGACTGTTTAGATGATCTATCTGATCCTGATTTAACTTTGTTATTTGGTATGTGTACAGAAAATTGTCCATTTAATCCAGATTTTCCAGTTGTGTTTTATATAGGCTTTTGTAGTCGAATCTAATGATTTTTTTGATTTCCTCAGTTTCTGTTGTTATATCTCCCTTTTCATTTCTGATTTTGTTACTTTGAATTCTGGCTCTGTGCCCTCTGGTTAGTCTGGCTAAGAGTTTATCTATCTTACTGATTTTGTCAAAGAACCAGCTCCTGGTTGTATTGATTCTTTGTATAGTTATTTTTGTTTCTACTTGGTCAATTTCAGCCCTGATTTCTTGCTCTTGGGTGTATTAGCTTCTTTCTGTTCTAGAGCTTTCAGGTGTGCTGTTAAGCTTATAGTGTATACTCTCTCCAGTTTGTTTTTGGAGGAACTCAGAGCTATGAGTTTTCCTTTTAGCACTGTTTTCATTGTGTGCCATAAGTTTGGGTATGTTTTGCCTTCATTTTCATTAAATTCTAAAAAGTTTTTGATTTCTTTTTTGTTTCTTCCTTTACCAGGGTATCATTAAGTAGAGCATTTTTAGCTTCCATGTGTATGTAGGCTTTCTATTGCTTTTTTTTTTTTTTTTTTTTTTTTTTTTTTCTATTGAAGACCAGTCTTAATCCGTAGTGATCTGGTAGGATGCATGGGATTATTTGAATCTTTTTTTTATCTGTTGAGGTCTGTTTTGTGACCAATTATATGATTGACTTTGGAAAAGGTACCATGAGGTGTTGAGAAGAAGATATGTTCTTTTGATTCAGGATAAAATGTTCTAAATGTATCTGTTATATCCATTTGTTCAATGACTTCTGTTAGTTCCACTGTGTCTTTGTTTAGTTATGTTTCCCTTACCTGTCTACTGATGAGAGGCTGGTATTGAAGTCAGCCACAATTATTTTGTGAGGTGCCATTTTATGAATGTGGGTACCCTTACATTTGGAACACAGATGTTCATAATTGAGAGTTCTTCTTGGCAGATTATTCCTTTGATGAGTAAGAAGGGTCCTTCAGGGTTGGTTTTGATGAGTTTTGGTAGAAAGTCTATTTTATCCAATAGTAGAATGGCTTCTCCAGCTGGTTTCCTGGGACCTTTTGCTTGGGAAATTGTTTTCCAGTCTTTTACTCTGAGGTAATGTTTATCTTTGATATTGAGGTACATTTCCTGTATGCAGCAAAATGTTGGGTCCTACTTATGCATCCAGTCTGTTAGTTTATGTCCAGAGGAAGGGGGGCGGGTCCTATGAACTGTAGTTTCTGTTTCCCTGTGTGCAGCAGAACTCTAGGGAAGCTTTCAGTCTGTCAGCTCAGTTGCTCTGCATGCTATTGTGTCTACTAATATGAGTACAGCAGATTTTCAACTGCTCTGAGTGCAGGGGATCCTCTAGGATGGGTTAGGATATAGTGTCTTCATGGGACCACATCAGCTAGGAGTCTGCCCTTGCAGAAAAGACCGAGTAGAAGGCAAAAATCCTTGACTTCAAACTAACCAATTGCTAGAACCATTCAACATATAAAATAAAATGCTGTGAATGTTAAGAAAAAGGAAAGAAAAAAAACAATGTTAAATATACATATATTTGATACTACTATAGAGTTAGCACACCATCTCAAGTTTGGTGAGTATATCATAGTTAAATGCCCTCATTCTCAGTTGCTTCTTCCTCCTCCACAAATCTCTGATCACCATTTTTAATAACACCATGTTTTATATTGAGTAATGTCATGTAATTTCTCCAGTGTTATAACTGCTTTAAATGAATCTTTTTTTAACTTTATATTATTTAATTGCTAAAGAATTTCTCCAAAATGAAAGATATTTAATAACCACAATACAGTATGATTTCCTGTTATTTTTAATCTATGCAAATATAATTGAAGAGTTTAGGAAAGGGTAGAAAATGAAGGTTGTATTCATTTGATCATAACTCTGACTAACATAAACATTATTGATGGCTTCAAATTATGAAACAGAATCCATGGACCTTTCTATATGACATTAACACTTACAGCATTTTTATTTCCTCATAGCTATGGTCAGGGATCATTCAAGAATCACAATTGTTAATTAGAACAACTAATGAGAAATGTTTACAAGGATAAGTAAAATATGCAAAAGCATTTTGCCAGGAATGAGCTTCTTATTTTTAGTTTGTCTCTCACACACACACACACACACACACACACACACACACACACACACATCATTATCTGTATCCAGAATCTCAAAAAAAATATTAGAGAAGTATCAGAAGATTCCACAGAGCTTATCATATAGGAAATGTGTTGTCAGATGGCTTTGTTTCCAAACTAGAGAACTTTATTTGCAATGGTTGAGCACTATTGAGGACCAGATATCTTGCTGTCATCTAGCACGCCAACTATCTCCATCAATACTGCCATAATACAGCACAGTCCATAGTTTGGCCCAGTGCATTCACCCAGGGTTTTTACTGTTTTGTTATTGAAACTAATATTTCCACAAATGAAATCTAGGCTTCTCTCTGGCTTAGATAATTTTTTTTAAAACAATGCCATAAAAAAGGATACAACGCCCAAAGCTGCAGTTAAGCTGCAAGCCCTGTACTGTCTCCATTTCAATAAGAAAATGACTTTATAGAGACTGGAAAATATGGCTCCCTAAACCATAAATATAAGAAGATGAGTTAGAATCTGTAATATCAAACTTAAAACTTAAGCCAGATTGTGTGTTAAATTTCAGAGCTGGAGTAGAGCCTGGAGGATGCTCCTGGACCACTGACCTGACTATAGAGCTTTGCAGTTAGTAAGGCACTCTCTTAAAAAAAAAAGTTGAAAAGCAATTTCAGGGAAATCTAAACCTGTTCCTGTGTGACTGCACACAATTAGATACACTAAACTTATATGAGTGTGCACACACACATAGCCGTAATATAATGTGTTTCCAGAAGAGTAAATACTTAGTTTCGAACCACATATAAAATGGAACCAGAGTGTTCTTGAAAATCACTCATTTTAGTAGTGACCTCTCTTAGGTAATAAACAGCTGTATCATGAATATAAAATAAAGAATTTCAAGCCAACTATGGATTTGGTGATGAATCAGAAAATTTTATCACATTACAAGTTTTTGATTCAAATGTTTGCAAAATTTACACACACCATCTCCTTATTTGGCAGTTATCACAGCATTTTGTCTTCACAATGTTGTATTTATTGCTAACTGAGCCCATCCTGTGGACAATCACAGCTCTCTGCCTGTGGCTTCTGCTGTGTGTTTGAATATCCCTTGTGGAGGAGAGACTTCATACTTGAGACCCTGAGCAGACATTGCAGTACATAAAGTAGGTTGGTTTGCTCGAATTACTCAAGTAAGTGGGATGAGTGGCACTTTTTTAACAAGGGGGTGGTACCAAAAACTGTGAGATTTAATTTGCTTTGCATGACTGGTACATTCTTAATAATGCTGAGCACCATATAATCAGAATATCTATATTTCTGCCATATTTCATGTAGCCTTGCAAGCAAAATATGAGTTGTTTCTAGAATAAATGCCTTGTTCCCAAGGAGATCTCACATAACTTTGGATTCTGTATTTTGTTGCCTGTCAGGTAATGATCGACATTCTTGTTTCCACCTGTCTAAAATTCATTTAAATCAAATAAAGAACGACTCAAAAATCATGCATGTTTGGAGATTGTATTGATATAATCCATATTCACCTTAATAGTTCACACTTCAACCCTGAATGAACTGGTAAACAGGAGTTTTTAATGATATTTGGTAATATTTTCTATGAGAAGTTAAAGTGTTTGCCTAACAAACACTAGGATCTAAGCAAGATCAACAAAACCAACACTGAAAGAAAAAAACAAAAAACAGAAAAACAACCCATGCAATGGCACTACCCGGTACTCCCAGAACTAGGTAGCAAGGGCAAACAGAAATATCCCTGGTCCTCTGTGACCAGGCAGTCTAATATAATCAGTGAGCTATAATGAGATCCCCATCTGAGAAAACAACCAATAAAGTGCTGAGAACAAGTGTATTCCTCTGAACAACATGTGGACAGGCACACATGTGACATATCTGTGTACACATGAACCTGTGTGTGCATATATAAAAAAACCTACATACATGTGTGCCTGCTCATGCACATAAACACATGCATACACACATGTACACATACAGAAAAAAAACCTGCTCAATACCTAGATTTTGGTTCCTGTTTGAGACTGCCTACTGCATGTCTAAATTCCTCTTATCACTATTGGTAAAATATAGTGATTCTCACTATGAAAAGAGAGGAAGACATGGTCACTTCACTGAGAAAGAGATGTTGCAATGTGCTATCAACCAAATAATTGTACATCGTTTAGGTCCAGTACTGAGGATTGCAGTGCCTGCACAGACTGCTAGAAAACTAGGAGAGAAAGGGGCCAGAATATAAAATGACCAATAGTCTGAACAAAGATATCCAGAAACAAAGGAATTGGAATTGCATTTTAAAGATATGGGGACTCACAATCACAGGCACATACTATCTTTTGTTTCTCTGAACACAGGGCCAATGGACTCCTGTTTGGACAATTAGGAACAAAGTAAATGGAGCTGGAGAGATGGCTCAGTGGTTAAGAGCACTGACTGCTCCTCCAGAGGTCCTGAATTCAAATCCCAGCAACCACATGGTGGCTCACAACCATCTGTAATAAGATCGGGTGCCTTCTTCTGGCGTGTGTGAAGACAACTACAGTGTACTTACATATAATAAATAAATCTTTTTTTTAAAAAAAGGAATAATGTACCTTACCTCATCCTGTGACTTGGTATTTGCCTATTTACTGAGAAACACAGGTATGTTACATTCAGTCCCCTAATATGCTGGTTTAAAAATAAATGAAATATACCGATAGTCTCAGGTATTTGAACACTTGTTACCTAGGTGACATTACTATTCATTGAAGTTTAGGGGATAGATTTACTGGAGGAAGCACATCAATGGGATAGGGCTTTGCAAACCTAAATCCTAAAGGACTCCCCCACCCACTTCAGTCTGCTTTAGTTGATCAGATGTGATCTCTCAGATTCCTGATCCGTAGATTTTGCTTGATCCTTGTCACCATGACTCCCCTCCATAAAAGAGTTATACATATTTTTTGAAACATTAAATTAAAGTAAACTCCTTCTAAGTTGGTGATCATTTGGTGTTTTAACACAGCAACACAAAAGTAACTAATTAATTATACTGCATTGTTTTTATTTATCACAAGATGACTAAGTAGTTGCTAAATATGTGAACATTGGTCATCTCTCTTTCTCTTGATGGAATGATTTGTTAATTTTAGAAACTAATCCATGTGTTTTCAAGGACAACAAAGCGGACCATCAATTTATCCTGAAATCTTGAGGACATCCTTTGTTTTGGCCTCTTTTATCTTTCTTCCATGTTCAGGATATGTGGCTTGGATACAGTTTGGCTCTTTCTCCTAAGAGACTCTCCATCCAAATGCCAATTATTTCCTCAGGCTTTGCTGCTTCTTTTATACTTTCCATGTCTTCTTATAGGAATCTCTAAAAGTTTGTGCTCACTACCCTACCATCATTATCACAATACATGCATATACCTCTATAAACACACACACACAAACACACACACAAACACACCACACACACACAAACACACACAAACACACCACACACACACACACACACACACACACACACACACAGAGAGATTGAGAGAGAGAGAGAGAGAGAGAGAGAGAGAGAGAGAGAGAGAGAGAGAGAGAGAGAGAGAGAGAGTGTTTATGGTACATTTTTCAAACTGAAGACATAACAACCTTTCTCTTTTTCCTTGTTTTTATTATTCTTTGAACATTTCACACAAAGATACAAAATAGCTTGCTTGTAATCATCCATATCTCTCAGATAATTGTTAGAAGGCTATTTGTGGATATAATCCACTGCTCTATTTACTGTTTTAAAAGCCTGTTCCAAAGGACAGAATTCATGCCTGGTACTGCAGACTCTGTTGTTGAAGAATATATGCCCTTTGGGAGAACCAATTGAAATTTTTGATAATGGTCATGTCCTCAAAAGCAAAGATTTGAAACTACAAATCAGATTCTTACATCTCCAGTGCATTGTTTTTCTGCTTTCAAGTTTAGTTTCAGAAACACAAGTATGGCAGACCCTATTTAATGGCTACATATTAAGATAAATCAAGTGATAGTACTAGAAATACATAATCCTGTCCTTGTATATGTGCAAGTATATATTTTTAAATTATGAAAGGAACTTATGTAAATATAATACTGTGCCAATCAATGGGCTGGAAATTTTATGATTAACTTTTATTTATCTCACATGACAGTGAATAGTCTCTGACACCATTGCATACTGTTATCTTTATTGGAGTTTCTTTTACTGTCAAGAGGCACCATGACCACTGCAAAGTCTCCGAGGAAAAACATTTAATTAGAGCTCGCTTACAGTTTCAGAATTTTATGTGATTGTGATCAAGTGAGAGGTATGACAGGATGCTGTCTGGATGCTGCTGGAAAAGGAGCTGAGAATTCTACACCTGGATTGGCAGGCAGCATGAAGAGACTGCCACACTGGGTTTGGCTTGAGCATCTGAAAACTCAAAGCCTGGCTCCAATATCATATTTCCTTGCTCCAACAAGAGTACATCCTCAACTACATGAACATGGCCACAACTATGAACTTATAGGGATCATTTTTATTCAAATACCATATTCCACTTCCTGGATCTCATAGATTTATAGCCATATTATAAAGTAAAGTTCATTTAGTCCAACTTCAAAAGTCCCTATAGTATATAACATTGTCAAACTCATTTGTATGCCCAAGTTTCAATATTTCTTCTGATATTTATGTCATCTCTTAATAGTAATCCCATGTAAAGTCAAAATGAAAGAGCAGATCACACATTCCCAACACACAATGTGACAGGTTATTCAATACTGTTCTAAAAGAACAGGAAACATAGTGAGGAAATACTGGACCAAATCAAGACTAAAAGCCAGATGGGCAGACTTCAAATTGCCTCATTACTTGTTCACCACCTTTCTAATTTCAATGTTTTCCTACATTGTCTAAGTTTGGATGTCCTGAAACCCCATCTGTAGACCAGACTGGCTTCATACTAGGAGATCTGCCAGGCTTTGTTTCTAGAATTTTGGAATTAAAGTTATTCACCAACATACCCTGTTATGAGCTTTTCTTTAACTCGTTTTCACACGTTGGAAGCAAAACTGGGTGGAGACTTGCCTTGAGATTAAAAATCATATCAGCCTGGTGTGTTGATTTTCAACTTCAAGCCCAGAAGCTAAGGGTAGTGGCACAGAGATCTTGCAAGTTCAGAGACCATACCCCACTTTGGGTACCAACTTTTGTCTTAGAGTTTTATTATTGAGAACAAACATTATTACCACACAAATTCCTATTTATTTATTTATTTATTTATTTATTTATTTATTTATTTATTTATTTATTTATTTTTGATCATTTCATTCTTTATTCCCCTTCCTATCTTCCTTCAAGAGTTCTTCACCCAGTCCCCCTCCCCTTCACATCTGAGATAATACTCCTCAAACCCCCTTGGGCACCTGCTTTTCTTGGGGCATTAAATCTCTAGGTGATTAGGCATATCCTCTCCCATTGAGACCAGACAGGGCAATCCTCTGATTCATATGTGCCAGGGGCCACAGATCAGCTTGTATATTCTCATTCCTTGTTGGCTTAGTCTCTGGGAGCTCCCAGGAGTCCAGGTTAGTTGACACTGTTGGTCTTCCTATGGGGTTTCCATCCACTTCAGCTCTTTCAATCCTTCTCCTCACTCTTCCGTAGGGGACCCCCGACCTCAGTCCAATGTTTGGCTCTAAGTATCTGTATGGGTCTCAGTCATCTGCCAGTAGAGCCTCTCAGAGGACAGCCATGTTAGACTCCTCTCTGCTAGTACAACATTGCTTCAGTAATAGTGTAAGTGTTTGTTGCCACCCCATGGGTTGGACCCCAAGTTGAGCCATTCACTGGTAAGGCAACTCTTATAAAGTGTTTAATTAGGCTGGCTTACGATTTAGAAATTTAGTCTATTATTGCCATGTCATGTTTAGTCATTTGTTTTTATTCACATTGTCTTTATTGATGACAAAATGTGATATTTTGTTTACCCTAATCTTCTACCCCAAATAGCCTTCTTTTTGTTTTATTTTGTATATTTGTGGTATTTTCCACTATTTTTCTTTTATGACTCTCTGGGTTTTTTATTTCAATACATGTTCTTAAACATGTATATTTATTTGGTTTTGGTTTCTTCTCTTTCTCTTCTATGTGACTGACTTTCTTTCTTTTTTTTTTTTTTTTTTTTTGAGCAGGATCAATAATTTGCCTACTGAGGCCATTTTTTTTCTAAGTTTTTTTTTTATTTACATTCCAAATCATTTCCCCTTTCACATTTCCTCCCTCCCCAAAAGTCCCATAAGCCCCCTTCCCTCCTTCTTTTCCCCATTCAGCCCCCTCTCGCTTCTCTGTCCTGGCGTTCCCCTACATCTAGTCTTTCCAGGACCAGGGGTCTCTCCTTCCATCTTCTTGGAAATTTATTGATATGCAAATTCTTATGCATGCTCTGAGTTAATTTCTTTTCTTTATTGATTTCCTTGCTTATTTTTCCATTAATGACATTGTTAAATATAGAAGTGGGTTTTTGAATTCATTGTCCTTTCCATATCTTTGGATCATAACTGAGGAAGCATGATATCTTAAGGATATAATTTTGCCTTTGTCACATTATGTGGCATTCTGACCTGAAGCTTTTTCCTGGTGTTGTAGAGAAACTCTTGTTTTATTTGAGGACCATTATGATGATCAGTCTGTTCTTAAGTATTCAGTACCCAGTGCTATTCAGAATGGAAAAAAAAACTGGCAGCAATAACACCAAATTGAACACAATCTTGAGGTAAACCAAAATCAATTAAAATTGGAAAAATTTACCGTCAAGTACAATGGAACAGAGCATGCCATATATATATAAATTGTATTATAAAGTTAAATGTATTGTACTTTAAAATGAAAATAGTAAATAAAAGAACCAACGAAAGGAGCACAAAGGAGGGAAAGCAAATGAAGAAATGACAAGATAAAGTAAAAGAAAGGAAAATAGAAAATGGATTAGAATTTTTGAGGGGGAAGGAAAGGAGCAGGAGGAAAATAAATGTAATTGGAGGCCTAATGAAGAAACCATGTGAACATAACTACATAATTATAAATAAGTGTAATAAAGTTTTATACAGCTTTGTAAAAACTCAAATTAATATGAAATACAATTATGGTGAAAAAGAAAAGGAGAAATACAAAGGACAAGGCAAAAAGAGGTGGAAAAGCCAAGGTTTGTGAAGCTTTTCCTGGTTCATTTCAAGAATGAATGTGGTGGAGGCAAGAGGAACCCTGGTGTACTTAGACCATTTATTCTGCTCCTGATCTTGGACTGGATGAATGTTAGTTGTCCAAAAGAGTTACCTTCCTATTGTGTAGCACGATGTCTGCTGCCCATACTTAGCTGAACAGGTTCTCTCACTCTCTTCAGATTTCTTAGTTATCTATCCTAGAACAGCTAATATTTGAGGTAAATGCTGTCTCTCATGTAAACTGGGACAAATAGAAGCAACCACTACTGAGATGCATACAAATAGATCAGCCATCTTGATAGAATGATGTTATGATAGGAATTAGGCACTCAGCTCTGTCTTGAAACTTTGATAGAAATAAGCCCTATGACAGATAAATGGCTTCAGAAGTTTTATCATAAGTAATCCTAGACTCAGAGTTATCAAAATCAAAGTTATACATAGTTGATATGGTTAACTCCTATGAACTGAGGGTGAGGTCAACAACCATCATAGCCCTCTCTATCCAGCTAAACCTCCTGCCACCTGAACTAGTTTATATTATGCTTGCTGCTAGGCTATAATTAAGTTGATAATTTTAACAGATTACAATTGTCATTTGGTGCTCATGCACAAGCATGCATGAACGCACACACACATAGACACACACACTACAATGTTTACTCTTATATTTCTCTCCTACTCTCATCATCCTTCCTCTCTGGAGATTTTTTTTTTTTATATTCTTGTCCTTTTTATTTTTTTGTGACCCATTTATATTAATTGGGACTGCCTTTGTTGAGTTTGAAACTTTCCATTGGAGCCAAGTGGGCTCACAACATGCATAGTTGAAGACAATGCCCATTGCTTCCAAGAGTTCATCAGTAGCATGTGCACATTTTGTCATGTAGAATTGTCTCTCCTTCCACAACTAACTACTTCTCACTGTGTTCTTCCATTCTTCCACTCAACTGCCTGCTGATGATTGAACATCATTATTACACTACCCCTTAGGCCATTTTATTTTCTTTATTTAATTAAATTTAATTTAATTTTTAATTTGCATGCAAAGTAATAGGTTTCTTTAAAGTGTTTTCACACATAATTTGTTTTGATTGATCATCCCTATAATACTTACTGCTCTATGCCATCTCCTGGGCCCCATTTCTGCTTGTACTGTAAGATTACCAGTATGTCCCCTACTAGTTTCATATCCTATGTTTTCTCTTATTATCCCCAGTTCCAATCCCAAACAGGTCAGTATAGATCTTTTGTTCATGGTGGCTGCACTCTTCTTTGACATACTAGGAGTGGTTGAATGGAACTCTGCTTTATAGATGGGCCATACAACAGGGGCATGAGCTTGCCATGGTATTTCCTGCAGAGAAACCTGATTTCCCTTTCGAATGAATTCTCTGGCTTCCTGGCCTCTAGTTCTCTCACAGCTGCAGAGCAGCATGATCCCTTTGCTGAGAGTGGCTTTTTGCTCACACTGTTTTGCACAATTCTTAGGAGAGCATCTGTCACAACCCTGTGGTTTCTGATACTGCTCCAATCATTATTTTCTTAGAATAGAGTCTATTCTTTGCAGTCTTGATTCTTTTCATTCACTGTGTTACACAAGGTCAGCCTCATATCTTACATCTTAGAAAACATCGTGAAGGAAATGCGCAAGAAACTTTTGCTGTATTTAATCAAGCCATTGATAAATTAGATTTTAGGACAAAAGTTGGAAGACAATAAATTAAAGTAGTTTGCAGAGGAAAAAGTATTCCTCATCTTGGAATGAAAGCAAAAGTCAACACCAACAACAGGACTTCTGGACATGGCATAGTTTTTGCACACATCATCTCTCTTCAGTTGTAGCTATCCACACAAGACCTATATAAGATAGATCTAGTCAAAATTCCAGCAAAAGTAGTGGGGAGCTCCCAAGGCTCTACCTCTATTGGAGAAGATACCATCAGTTGCTCCTCAGGATGAGAGAGTCACTCTCCTTTGTGTAAATAGATTTTGTGTGTACTCTGAAGTCAGTGGCTGGCAACAAATCTATGGGCATATGGGTGGCAAAAAGTAGGTAAGGGCTTATCAAAAATAACCTAATACAAAGTGGATATGAACTTGGGAGGTGATATAGAGAACACTCAGGGGAGTAGAAGTGAGGGAGTTGTGGAAGGATGTGAAAATGTCCTTTGTATATTGTATGCTATAAATTGTGTAATACGCATTCAATAAAAGTATAGAATACCCAAATAACTTTTTTATCATTTTTTTAAAAAATGAAAACCAGCAGCAGAATGAAAGCACAACTGGGCTGGGGTCTGTAACACAATAATAAAGCAAAATATAACTGGAATTGTGGTATATTCCTGGACAATCTGAAAAAGAAAGAACTATATTCACACAAGGTAGTCAGTCCACCAGGATTGCTTACCACTGTGGTACTGAAAAAAAGTTTCAAGACAGAGAATAAGCAGAGATATTGACTGTGATTGCAAGTCACACCAAAAAATAAAAAGAGTCAGCCTCTGTGTTCATGATAGCCATTGATTGCCAGCCCTCACCCTCATAGCATTCTCTATTTTGCTGTTCCTACTGTTATTCATAACTTCTCAGAGCTCTACTGTTGACCATTTCTGATGGTTAGTCCTACTGCAAGAGAGCTAACCTGGCATCCTGGGAACTCTCCCTAGAGCTACATCCCTGCTGACCCAAGACACAGCTGTATCACTACTGACCTCAGACAGAGCTCTGCCTCACTGAGGACTTCTGGCAGAGAGCTGCATCACTAGAGACAAAGGACCTTGTGTCAGGCCATGTACTCTTCAGTTGTATGTGGAATTGCTCATAAACACAACTTTCAAACTTAATTTTTAATATTAAATAATTATTGTCATAGGTGGTAGAAATTGTCCCACAGGCTGTCCAATAAGCTGTTTTACAACTGAGACATATACTAGCACCTTCTGTGCAAATGAAAGATCTGCTGCAAGTTGACATCAATCCTGTGTATGAATGCAAGGTCTTCATATAGCAAACAGTGGGGTCAAGACCGCCCAGAGAGTCATGAGAAATCACATTAATGTCTTATAGTAAGGAAGACATGGAGGGTCAAGCACAGAATGTGAGGTTCTCTGTGCTATATTTTAGAGAACTGCTGCTTTTCGGTCTGATCATTATGAAGCCATTTGTCCTTGAGATTTATGGTAGAGACAGAAGACAGGGTGATATTAAAAAACAAAACCACAGTATTTATTCTCATTGTTTGTGAAGTGAAATTATAGGTTAAAATGGGAAAAATAAATGAAGGCGAAATCCTGAGTTATCACCTCTAAGTACTTGTAAAGACATGAGGCAGAATTGATACTTCATACAGTTTAAACACTATAGGTCATTATGTATTCAATAGCAAAAAGAATTTTATCTTGCTCGTAAATGCAAGCGAATCTCTTAAGCTCTAAATCCCCATATGCAGACAATTTACTGTAGTAATCAAGATGATACACCCAATTTCACTTCAGTTCCATCTGTAACTCTATTGGTATTTTAAGTATAATGAATAAAAATATATGTTGGCACCAAAAGGAAATGTTACTTAAACCAGCAACATTTTTAACATTGAACAGTATCTTCTAAAGAGCTGTTGTAACATTGGGTTACCACAAATTCTGGGTGTTCTGCCCCATGCTGTGAAAGAACGTCTTTGAAATGCAGCGTTCTTACTTGTGAAGAGCAAGTCATCCCATGACTGCAATGTGAAGCATCAACATTCTTGGCTATACATGCAGATATTCTGAAACAACAACAACAACAACAACAACAACGAGTCTACTCCATTTTTCTCTTCTTATGACTTTCCTTACTTTGTCCTTCTTCCCTCTTGACAATAAGGTGCGGGAAATGCAGTGAACGAGAAATCAGATAGCAGTGAAGATGTAAAATCTGAGAAAACACACTGATAAATGTCAATGGTTTCCACTGTCTAGAAATCCACTTTCTTTTAACAATAAGATATAAAAAGAAATGCTACTTATAGTATTACTTCCTTTTCTTGCCATTGTGACAAAATATATTTAATTCTGTATCAAGAGGCACAGGCTAACCAGGAAGTGGAAATGAGCTGCAATACCTTTGTAATCCTCCAGAGATATTTCACATGCAAAACACAACACACATTAAATACATAGTTATGAATAATGTAAGTGGCAGCATGTCTCATATAGACATGGAACATCCCCAGCAGTCATCAGTGATTTGCCTATGTCCTGGTCCAGTACCAGTCATAGTTGAATTTTCTCTCATTATGTTCAAATCTTCTAATACATAAAGTGAATTTAGATGTCTCTCTGATTGCATATATTCATCAAAATTTGCATATTAGAGTATGTTGTTGGTAGATGGATTTTATATTGTGTCAACAGTGTCTAATATGTAAGAGTAAATGTGCTTTTGTCCCACTATTAGGCTTGAATTTTCATTGAAACAAACATAGAGTATAGCTGGCATTTTATTTTTAAGTCATAAAAGAAGACAGTGAAAGACTGCAGAGATGGCTCAGCATTTAAGAGTTCTGACTTCACTTATGTAGGACCTGGTTTTTGTTCCCAGCACTCAAATCAGTTCACAACATCCTGTACATCCTATTTTAGGGAACCTCTTCTAGATTTTACAGCCACCTACCCCCATGTATACAGACCCACAGAGAGACTCATACATGCCTAAACAAAAACAAAATAAATTTTAGAAACAGCAAACATCAAAGATGATCAGTCATTTGTTAAAGAAAATAATCATAACAATTTTAATTTGGGCTTAAATTTCAATTGCATGTGAGATTTGGAAGGAATGTCACAGGAAGGAGAATTTTGAGAGCTGATTTTGGAAGTAGACTGTTATGGATTAGGTGATATCTCTCCTCAATTCTTGAAGAATGCCAGGGGCCTGCCTTGGCCTTTAGAACAAATGGTACTGAGGCAGGACACAGCATTGAATGAAGACCAAACACTGATGATGATCATTGTCCTTGTAACTCTCTCTTACTGTTTTGTCCTAATAAACACTAGTTTCTGTTCTCTTACTATATTGTGCTAATAAATCCTAGTTTCTTTTCTCTATGCCTCAAGGATATCTCACTGGTCAGGCCAGTCTTGGAACTTATTAACTCTTTGTGAACCAGAGAGAAAAGAGAGGAAAAGAAAAAAATCATTGACAAAGATAATACACAAATATTGATACAAACACACTCTGATCAGGTCCAATCACTTGTCTCATCAACTCCACAAGTGTTCATGCACATGTATACATTATATATATATAATATATATATATATTATATATATATAATAATCTATCTATCTATCTATCTATCTATCTATCTATCTATCTATCTATCTATCTATCTATCTATATATAGAGAGAGAGAGAAACAGACACATACACACATTTGGATGGGGCACAATACCCCAAGCCACACATGTACATTTTGTGGGTGGATGGGACAAAGCCCCAGATATGAAATTTATTCCTTCTTCCTGGATTTCTTATTTGTTCTTAAAGAACAAAAGTTCTTTAGAACATACCTATAGATAAAAAGAAACACAAAGGGGAAGTTTCAGAAAGATATTGATACTAAGTTCTAACCAGTGTTTCATTCTATAAGAGTATTATTAAGTTCAAAGCAACAGTCATATATGTTCTCACTTTATCATGGTGCATAGCTGTCTTTTTTCTTGGACCTGTCCTAGAATGAATGCTTTTGCTTGATCCCCAATTTGTCCTAAGCCCATTTCTCTTTTTAGTGTAATTGTAAAGGCTCATAGTATTCCCTATCATGCAAGCTTTACTTACTTTTGTATGAAAATCGGACATATTCTGTTCTTAGTTATAACTTTATTACATCTTTCTGGCAAAACAATTAAAATCATTTCCTATAACCTTCATCATGAAATCAGTTGAATCAAATCAGGAATCAAGTCTTTAATTAATCTAAAGCATTTATGAAAGTTCATCTTCATTTGGATTTGCTAGGAATTTGCCCAATAGGGTGAGCTGATGCCCAGGAATCATTAGACTATAGAATAGTGACAGGTAAGGTATATCAAGGGCAAGAAGCAATCTTGTCATGAAGTTTCTAAGGACTCTAAGTTCTGAGAGCTCACCAATTTTAGTCTAGGCAAAACAGTGAGGATCTCCAGAAAATTCACTTGTATGCATTTAGCTATGTAATAGCTAATGTACTGGAGTAATGAAGCAGATGGCCTTTCTTTTTCTTTCCTTTCAGACATGTTGGGTGTGAAGTTAAGCCAGCCTCTACTAGGATGCCCTGCTGTATGATGATTACACCTGGTCATCCCCTTTTCACATGTCTTCATCTTTTTCTCCTCTGTACTTATCCTGAGTCCTTGACTTACTGTGGGCTACTAGTACATAAGAGCCATCAGCAGCACAGTTCTTTGGACAGGTTCATAGCACAGGAGCAAAGTTCTACAAAGAAAACTGTTAGATCTCCTTCTCGAAAGCAGCAGCTATCCCCAGAAGCCTGGGCTACTGTCAGTTTTCGTGTGGACTTCATACTGACTATTTTCATCCTCCTGTTTTTATTTGTTCACAGTTTATGACTAGATTTGGCACAGACATAAAATACAACTTGATCCACTTATCAAGATTTTCTCCTGACTCTCTGACAGAAGAAGTAATTCTAGGAGTTGAGAACACCAAGATCAAAGGCCCAGTCTATTGTTTGTCAGGATTATTGTGTAAACATGGAGATGCCAGAGGGAACGACTTCCTTACTTAAAATGGAATTTTAATGGCCAGAACTTGAAAATATCATCCTTAGTGAGGTAACCCAACCACAAAAGAACACACATGGTATGCAGTCACTGATAAGGGGATATTAACCCAGAATCTCAGAATACCCTAGACACAATTCACATATCAGTAGATTTCTAAGAAGATGGAAGGAGAGACCCCTGGTCCTGGAAAAACTGGATGTAGGGGAACACCAGGACAGAGAAGAAAAAGAGGGTTGAATGAGGAAAAGAGGGAGGGAAGGGGGCTTATGGGACTTTCAGGGAGGGAGGAAATGGGAAAGAGGAAATGATTTGGAATGTAAATAAAAAACTTAGAAAATAAAAAATAAAAGAGAGGATGACCTCTTTTCCTTTCTGATTTGAATTTTTCCCAATTTTATTATTGTTTTGGGACATAAAATCTTACTTCAGATGGGTTCTCCAAAACCCATTCTTTAAGCTCACCATTTGTGACAAGAAAGTTCAAGTTTTCTTCGGGGCCTGTCCCTTTGCAGGTGTCATTGTTCCCAGATGTCTTGACACCCAAAGTGGAAACATTGTCCTCAGAAATATCATAGATGGAATAGGCAGTAAGGAACATGGCTGCTATTGCAGTGATTCCAATGGTATCTTGGATATCAGATACTCCTAAATTTGTCAGGAGAACAACAGAAGGCTAGACAAATATGGAAGTATTTTCAGCTGTACAAGAACCTTTGTGAATTTGTTCTAAGCTCTCCCTGAAGTATATCATCTTATACCCTTGTATTTGTGAATTGTCTTTGAGCAATCTAGAGTGCTTAGCTCTGTTTTACTCAGATATGTCCTCAGTGACCAATTGAGGATGGGCAAAAATAGAATGTAAAAATACATGGGATGATTTAAATTTA
Source organism: Tokudaia muenninki (assembly GCA_036184385.1). NCBI lineage: Eukaryota > Metazoa > Chordata > Mammalia > Rodentia > Muridae > Tokudaia > Tokudaia muenninki. Next base: position 86,996,288 of record BTHS01000003.1, read on the forward strand.
AAAGTATAGGTCACAATTATGTTTCACATTGCAGACATTGTTTTTTTTAATTTTTTTTTTTTTTTTTTTTTTTGGTTTTTCGAGATAGGGTTTCTCTACATAGCCCTGGCTGTCATGGAACTTGATCTGTAGACCAGGCTGGCCTCGAACTCAGAAATCCGCCTGCCTCTGCCTCCCAAGTGCTAGGATTAAAGGCATGCGCCACCACTGCCCAGCATTGCAGACATTTTAACATTTTACACATGTACCCAATGGCTATAAAGAAAAGGAGTGAAATTAAGCATAAGGACTATTTTCTAAGTAATGTGTGACTTGAACTAAATTGAGATATTTTTAAAGAGGAATATTCAGTTTTGTTATAATACAAAATACAAATGTGTGGAAAAACGAAATGGTGATCGCACAGTGTAATCTGATAAGAAAGATTTGCTGATGATCAGAGCCGGTGACATAGTATTTAGAAGGGTAATCCATGGCACATGGGGAACTTGGGAAACTTTTCAGTGCCTGATAAGGATAACTGCACTGTGTGTGTGTGTGTGTGTGTGTGTGTGCACATGTGTGCACACATGCATTTATTCCCTAGTGTGCAGGTATACATGTTTGCAAGTAGATATTCAATCTCATACCTGTGTCACTCTTTGAAAGCCTGAGGTCAACCTTGAGTATCATTTTTAGGATACTGTCCATCCTGTGTTTTAAGACAGATTCTCTAATTGTGCTAGACTAGATCACATAAATAAGTTATTCTGGTTTGCATGCAATCCCCAGACATTCACTTGCCTTTTCCTCCCTAGTACTGGTATTAACAGAAGGCAACATTCCTCCCAGGATTTTATATGGGTGGTTGAACTCTTATCTTTATGGTTACACAGCAGCACTTGGCAAATCAAATTATGACTCTAGCTATATTTCTTTTTCTGATGGTTTTAGCTATATTTCTTTTTCTGAGGGTTTTTGATGACAAAGAGTTCATAAGCAAACCTAACAATTGTCTTGCATTTATGTGTGAGGTGGAACTTAGAATCCTAACATATTTTGCTTTTGTATTGCTTCTATCTCCCTTATCAGGTCTTACATGGTTTTAATAATATTTTTTACCTGTTTGTTTCTATATTTCTTTTTTTATTACATATATTCTTTATTTACATTTTAAATTTGTCCATTTTCCTGGTCCTACCCCTCAAAAAAATCCCATAAGCCGTCTCCCTTCCCCCTGTTCCCCAATCAACCCCCTCCCACTTCTCTGTCCTGGTATTCCCCTACACTGCAGCATCAAGTCTTTCCAAGACCAATGGCATCTCTTCCCTTTAATGTCCAAAAAGGCCATCCTCTGCTGCCTATGCATCTGGAGCCATCTGTAACTACATGTATACTCTTTGGTTTATGGTGTTGTCCCTGGAAGCTCTGGGAATACTCGGTGGCTCATATTGTTGTTCCTACTATGGTGCTCTAACCCCTTCAGCACCTTGGGTCCCTTCTCTAGTTCCTCAATTGGGGACTATGTTTTCAGTTCAATGGCTAGTTGAGAGTGTATTTGTCATGCACTAGCAGAGTCTCCCAGGTGATAGCTATATCTGGCTCTGGTCAGGAAACACTTGTGGGCATCAATAATTGTGTCTGGGTTTTGTAACTGTATATGGGATGGATCCCTAGGTGGGGTAGTCTCTGGAAGGTTTTTCCCTCAGACTCTGCTCCACACTTTATCTCTGTATCTCCTTCTGTGGGAATTTTGATCCCCCTTCTAAGAAGGAACAGAATATCCATACTTTATTCTTCTTTCTTCTTGGGGATCCTTTGATATATGAATTGTGTCTTGGGTAGTCTAAGCTTCTGGGCTAATATCCACTTATCAGTGATTGCATTCCATGTGTTCTTTTGTGATTGGGTTACCTCACTCAGGATATTTTCTAGTTCCATCCATTTGCCTAAGAATTTCACAAATTCAATATTTTTAATAGTTGAGTAATATTCCATTGTATAATTACACCACATTTTCTGTATCCATTCCTCCAATGAGGGACATCTGGGTTATTTCCAACTTCTGGCTATTATAAATAGGGCTGCTATGCACATAGTGGAGCATGTGCCCTTATTAGATGCTGGAGAATCCTCTGGGTATATGCCCAGGAGCAGTATAACAGGGTCTTCTGGTTGTATTTTGCCCAGTTTCTGAGGAACCGCCAAACTGATTTCAAGATTGGTTGTACCAGCTTCCAATCCCACCAGCAGAGGAGGAGTGTTCCTCTTTCTCCGCATTTTCACTAGCACCTGCTGTCTCCTGAGTTTTTGATCTTAGCCATGTTTCTATATTTCTTAATATTTATTTGCTTCTTTAATTAGTGCCTATTTGAATATATTTTCTTATATTTTCTCAGGGATTTATTCATGTCTTCTTTGAAAGCCTTAATCATCTTTATAAGATTAGATTTAAGATCAGCTTCCTATGTTTCAGTTTCATGAGGATACTCAGGGTTTGTTGTAGCAGGATAGCTGGGTGTACTGTCTCCTGGGTCTTGTCATTGTCTTCTTATGCTCTCCTTTTAGCATCTGGTTTTCCCTGATGCTTGATGTATGATCCTGATATTGGCAGGACTTTTTGGGATGGTGAGGGGAGTTGTTGACCTGACAATGGAGATCAAGGTACTTGCCTCTGCTGGCTGTGCCTCAGGAAGAATGCACTCTGTAGGCTGCATCCTGGGTGGATTCTACTCTGGAGGCTCTGTCCCAATTGGACCCACCTGGGATTGAGAGTTTATGCTACTGATATAGGCTTGGTGGATCATGATTTCAAGCTGGTTAGTCTTGCCACCTACCCCACAAGGTTTCAGGGGAAAGCAGGACAGCTCTGGAACATGCAAGACTCATTCATCTAGACTGAAGAGCTAGAAAATGGGGCTCACAAGATCCCATGCAACTCACCTCTAGCTTACCACACTTTTAACAAACAAACATTTAAACCTCGCATTTTTAATTAGCATTCATGCAACTATCTGAAACACAGCTTTGTAGGATTTACCTGGATAAACAATTATGACCACATGTTCAGGTTCTTTTCAAATATCAGATCAGTCTCTCCAAAGAGGCTACAAAGTTTACCTCGAATGGCATATTTCAAATCTGTGTTCAATAAGATCTGTCTAGATGTTGTGGATTCATTTTTTAATATCCCAAAATAATTAACTGTGTTCAAAATTTAAAAATGGGAAAATAATTTTAGCTTTGTAAGTTTAGCTGGCTGTTTCATGGATTGGTTCTTTATCTTGTCCATATATTCATCATTCACCATCCTACTCTTTCCATACACCTTTTCTTGAGTTCTGTTATGCAATAGGTTTATTGCCAAAGACCCACAAAAACATGGACCATCTCATGGAAGATTCAGAAAAACATACATTGCTACAGATTATTGATTACTAAGTCCTATTGCCTGCCTTGCGCTTCTATAACAGAATATCTCAGATAGAATCATGTATAACAGTTGTTGGCTGACATCTCTAGAGGATTAGATATCTGATACCAAGTTGACAGTATATAACCAACATGCTGAATCACTATGTGACAGAAGGAAATTGGATGAGAAACTGCACTTCTAAAACATTAAACCCACAATGGCAATGAAGCTTTCAAAGATACCACCTCTTATTTTATACGCATGGAAATTAAATTTCAATGAAAATTTTGGTGTACACAAATATTCAAACCAGTTATTTATATCGTATGTGCTAAGGGTAAAGACTAAGCTTCTCCATCTGATATCCAGTGTCTATAGATTAGTGTGAATATAAAGGGACATAACACTGATGTCAAAGCATGTATTTGTCCATGATCTCATCTTGTTTAGTATTATCAAAGCACCTTAGAAAGTACCTCACCAGAGAAAGCTAAAAGAATTAGCTATTGAAGTACCTACCCAGCTGCTGTTTGTACATCTGAGACTATTCTATTTTATTTCCTCAGTTATGTAACATAACTGAACATATGTGCAAGTATCATATTTCCCACTTGCTCACACACAAGTTGTAGTAAGAAATTAAAAGGTATTGTACTTTGAGGGACACATTTATTCAAAGCATTCATGGAAGCTGAAATGGAGAAATAAATGCTACCCGTTAAGAAACACTGTGAGGCTTTGCTCAAATGCTCAAGTAAAGTAAAAGATTGATAGCTGGATTTGTAACTGAAACAAAGCTTCCTGAGAAGTTTTGTTTATAATATTTACTAGTGTTGTGAGACTGAACCCCTCCACATACAGGCTTCGTTTTCTCCATCAATAAAAGGAAGTCTTGTTTGAGGATTTTGAGATGTAACTGCAAATACATACACTGAAAAATAGTTCACAACCTTCTCCAGAGCAAATGATTAATAAAAGAGAACATATATTATAAGTTCCCTCTTTGTAAAAGTTTTTCTTGTGCATAGATTCTGACTTTTCCTGCTCTTACCATCTTTACAGACAACTGTGATGACCCATTGACCTCCTTCCTCTCATTGAGGGCTTTTTCCAGCTCCTCAGATCTCACTGAATTATCCAGCCCTGCTCGACTCAACTGGAGAATGGGTAAGTATAGTGACTAAGCCCACAACACATATTTTGCATGAGGATATCATGAGTGCTTAGGAGAGAGAAAGTGGCCTGTCTACATAGGGGTCTCATCCAACTTCACAGTCCAGAAGGAAATCTTCAAGGTTAGGTCTACAGTAAAAGTACTTCCCATTAGTAAGTAAGAATTAGTAGTTCAGCTAGGTAACTTTATTTTCTAAATGGTATACAGAATGTCTATTTACAATCTTGATTCTACATATAAACTATTATCTCCTTCAATGTCTCTTTCTCTCTTTGTTATTCTAGTTAGCAATGTCATTTTACCTTTCTCTTGAGCTCCTCCAAACCCAAGAAGGCTGCTTAACAAGCACTCTTTCCTGAAACACTGTTTTACCTATACGCTGCTTCTCTGTTGTTCCTATAAGCCCAAAGAGAAAATCCCTATCTCTTACTCTGAGTTCCTTCCATAAAGCCTTTTCTATGCCAAAAAGGAGGTAGAAAGAGAGGAAAAGAGGATGGGGAGAGGGAGAGAGAGATATTGAGAGGGAGAGAAATAGAGAGAATTCTATCTCTCTACAATTGCTATCAAAGAAGTCTCCTACATGTTGGCAGGCTGAACAATGTCACAGTCATGGAGTACTGGGGGATCCAAGCCAAGTAAGTAAGGGCTTAATCATTTCACACTTATACTGGATGAGCTTATACTGGATGAGCTCAAGGCCACCCAGGTCATTGTGCTTCCAGTCATAAAGCGAAGACCATAAGATTTCCCCAAAGCAACTTGTTTTAAAATAGGCAGGAACTTTGCATTGTTTAGTATTCTTATCTATGGAGGCATGTAGAGATATACCCAAACTGCACCTATTGAGAACATACCTAACTGCATCTGAAGAATATAATATCTATTTAAGCTTTCATATTTTGCTAATAATTATGTTTTCTGTGTACAATAATCAAATATCTTTTAACTAAAACTTCTGCAATTTATCAAGTTGGCTTGCCAGTGAGCCTTAGTAATCTAGCTGTATCCTCCTTCCCAGAGCTGAATGCAGCTGTGCATCACTCTGCACTGCATGCCAATATGAATGATGGGGTTTGAACTCAAGTGTTCAGGTTTGCAAGGCAAGTGCTGCACTGAGTTGGCCATCTTGACCAGCCCCAAGTCCTTTGTTTATTTAATATTGTGCTTTATTCACAAAGTAGATTTGTCCATGAAGCAATTTGGAATCTTGGCTTACAGAGTCAACAAGTGTGTAATAACTGAGGTTGTGACTTGTCTTCCCTGATAGTTCTAACTACATTCATGGAAGAGTGTTTGCTGTTCAAAGGACTTCTGTATGATGTATGGGAAGACACAAGTCTTCAAAACCTTCTAACATTTATATTAGGGATTAAAATATAGATGAGAGCTGGTCTAATATCTTAGTTTGTTTAAAAATCCAGGTGTACAATTTAAGACCAAGGCTCAGTAACTAGTGTTCTGTGGTTCCCTGATTTATTTGGATGTAGAATCTTTCACTCACCAAAGTGTTCACTGTCCATGTTAGTACTGCTTCTCAGTTTGCTTGGGGATTCCCTTGCCTCCACTTCCTGTGCACTGAGATTACAACTAGGATACCATCTATGCCCAGGTTTACATGTGTACCAGGATATAAACTAAGGTCCTGCAAAGCAAGCAATTTGCCTGTTGACCCTAGAACTGCTTTCTTATATTTTAATATAACTTAAATTTCCATATAAATATTTGTAAAAAGGAAAAATTCTAAATCATGAACAAGAAGTTCAGTTGGGGACTCTTAGCAATAAAGGAAAATTACGAAGGCTTGAAATGTTCACTTCAAACTAGTGAACACCACTAAAAAGAGCCAAAGTCCTACATTATTCTGCCCATAATAGGTTTGTCATTTATTTTATATAGTTATTTACTATACAGATATAATAAATGAAAATTATACATGCAAAAACTACAAGAATACAAATCAGCCTCTCTTTACTCAGAAAAAGTAACATCATATATACATTTCCTATCAAGTTTTAGTGTGTTTCAGGTGATTCTGCTTAAAACCATTTTGAAATTTCTATCTTTTAAGAACAATGAAGCCTTTAAAATGAGTAGTAGGAGAGACTGGGTATGATAAATGGTTCCAGAGTTAGTTTGTATTTTCTAGGAAAATAAATTTTATATCAATTTCAGTTCTAAGGAGTTAGCAGATAGTCAGCAGGAGTGGTTGGGACTTTTGAGTGTGGTCTGTAACAAAGTAGGAACATCAAACATTTATTTCTGAGGCTGATATATCAGGATAGTCAATGCTTCCTCCAAAGACTATTAACCTTTATTTAACTTGTTTTTCTGTATTTTTACTGAGATATACATACAACATATTATGATCAAAGCTACCCTTTTCCCTTCTCTCTAGTTCTATGCCCATACTACTTATCCCTCCCACCTTCAGAATATATTTTCCATTTTGTGCCGTTGATGTTGTTGATGTATGGTTTTTTTAAATCTACTGAGTGTATTTAATAACTTAGTGTTTTCTACATGAGCATGGCTATAAATCTATCTACTAAGGGGTCATTCCTGAAATAATATAATGGTCCCTAAAATGAAAGTCAACACTTATTCCTCAGCTAGCGGTGGAATTTCATGACCCTCTTCTCTCTCTGTGGTGAGAATTTATCTGCATTGACCTTGTCTTACACACAGTGGGTACACTGAGTTCATAAGTGAACAGACCTTGTGTGGAAAACACCATTTTAGCAAAGACATTCACTGAATCTACCTCTTCAGGCCTTTTTGTATCCTCTTACAAGATGATGCCAGAAACATGGGGTGAGTGAGTCTTAGAGAGCTGGCCCATTTGAAGCTGAGCACTACACATTCTCTTTTCTCTGCATGTTTAACAGAATTAATTTCTGTATAAATATCCATCTGTTGTAAAAATAAGCTTTTCTTATGAGAGTTCAAAATTATGGGCATAATGATAAGATATTAGGGGTCAGTTTATGACTGTGTTCACTTTGCAGAGTAACAGTTTTAAGTTCTCCCCTAGAGCCTGTGATCAAGCCAGCCACAGGTTCTTTCCCTAGTTAACAATAACAGGTATTAATCACATCATGTAGGTCGGGATTTAAATCCTGGTCATAGGTTTTGTCAGTTAACAAGAACCAAGCTAGGATTAAGACTTCTGGAACAGAACTTCTGATCAATCATAAAGTATTTTATTACTCCCATTGCATTCATTCCATGACTAAACCAGTGGTCATGTCTTGCCAAGGAAGTCTTTATTGTAGCTAACCTGATTCACAGCTATTTAAGACTGATGACTACAGTTTTTCCTCTGGTAGTCTAAATAGTACTTTCCAGCATTGTGGATGTTAGTCCATAGGAATAAAGCTTGAAGATCAGTACAAGGTTGATTTCTCCATACCCTATGACTCAAGTATATTGCACCTTCAGCAACAGTGTCTCGCCTTCAATATCTGGAAGGAAATCAAGAACAATGGTTATAGCTTTTATTTTTTTTAGAGGAATTTATGATCCTACTGACAAAAGTAACAATTAACTTCCAGGTAAGCAATCTGTAGCATATATTTTTGAACTCATGTTTTCAGAGTTCTTTCCTACAGGCTTACAGATTGTCTTGTCTCGATTGTCTCAGCAATTACCCATTTGTTGAGACTTTAGCCATACTAACACTTTCCAGACTCTTGCTGTCTCCGATTATCATGGAGTCATTAACCTTGGCAGAGAAAACTTTCATCAGAGAAAGAACATGAAAATTTGTAAATTATTATGCAAACAAACTTATGCCCACATCAACCATCAACACTCATGGAGTCCCATGTCGTCCATGGGTAGGAACCATGTCAGGCCACTCCATTAACTCTCAGGTTTCAGCGTAACTTGCTCTGTGTTTGAAAGGCCTCTATGAGCATCTCCTAGGAAAGTTTGTCCCGTTTCAATATTGTGACTTCTGGTTTTCTTCTATGAAAGTTCCTCACATGCTTTCTTTGAACTCTTTTTTTGTCCACTTCACCCAGCATTCCCCTCATGGAAAATAAAATTTAAACAAATAAATGATGCCCATGTAGGGCTCCATGAATGTCTTCTTTCAGTTTTGTACCAAGAGTGAGATACAGGTCCCCTTGTAGGTTCACAGCACAGATCTGGACAGAGAATACAAAGAAGGAGCAAAAGACAAAGGAATGGGAGAAGAAAAAAAAATGGGAGAAGGAGGGAGACACCATAAACACTGCACTTTCCCTCAACTTGGAGCCCTGGGATACAGAATGGAAAATTGATTCTGAAAGTACTAGGGGTATAAGTTCAGAGGCATCAACTGTGCCTTAATGAAACATAATTTCATTGGTCTTTGGCATAAGAAATGGTGACTTTCTAAGACATTATTAAAAGTTTTTTTTTTTTTTTTCATTCTCTTCCAGGTACTGGTGGTTGGTCCCCAGCAGATTCCAATGCCCAACAATGGCTCCAGATGGATCTGGGAAACAGAGTGGAGATTACAGCTGTGGCTACCCAGGGAAGATATGGGAGCTCTGACTGGGTGACAAGTTATCGCCTGATGTTCAGTGACACAGGGCACAACTGGCAACAGTACACGCAGGAAAACACCATATGGGTAGGAAATATTTTCATCTTCTAGTGAATTCAAATGAATTTTGTTAATGCTAACCAGCAAGTGTTTCTATCACACCTTACTGTATCCAGACTATTAGGACTTAATCACTCTCTTGCACCTATTCAGAACTATAACATCACATCTAGGCCATGTCTCCTGTATAGCTCTATAAAGTACAAGTATAGTATTAGCTGTAAAGGGTTCTTTGTGTTCTGCCCTCTATTGGAATTTTGAAGGTTTTTTTTCTCAATTTTATTTTATTTTCTAAGTTTTTTTTAATTTACATTCAAAATCATTTCCCCTTTCCTGTTTCCTCCCTCCCTGAAAGTCCCATAAGCCCCCTTCCCTCCCTCTTTTGCCCATTCAACCCCCTCTCGCTTCTCTGTCCTGGCATTCCCCTACATCCAGTCTTTCCAGGACTAGGGGTCTTTCCTTCCATCTTCTTGGAAATCTATTGATATGCGAATTGTGTCTAGGGTATTCCAAGATTGTGGGTTAATATCCCCTTATTAGTGACTGCATACCATGTGTGTTCTTTTGTGATTGGGTTACCTCACTAAGGATGATATTTTCAAGTTCTGACCATTTGCCTAGGAATTTTGTGAATGCATTGTTTTTAATTGCAGAGTAGTATTCCATTGTGTAAATATACTACATCTTCTGAACCCATTCCTCCGTTGAGGGATATCTGGGTTCTTTCCAGCTTCTGGCTATTATAAATAAGGCTGCTATGAACATAGTGGAGCATGTGTCCTTATTGCATGCAGGTAAAGCCTCTGGGTATGTGCCCAGGAGTGGTATAGCTGGATCCTCCGGGAGTGTCATGGCCAGTTTTCTGAGGAACTGCCAGACTGCTTTCCAGAGTGGTTGTACCAGCTTGCAATTCCACCAGCAGTAGAGGAGTGTTCCTCTTTCTCCACATCCTTGCCAACAACTGCTGTCTCCTGTGTTTTGGTCTTAGCCATTCTGACTGGTGTGAGGTGGAATCTCAGGGTTGTTTTGATTTGCATTTCCCTAATGACTAAGGATGATGAACATCTCTTTAGGTGCTTCTCAGCCATTAGATATTCTTCAGGTGAGAACTCTTTGTTTAGCTCTGTACCCCATTTTTACAGAGTCTGTTACATCATCTTTGAAAATATGGAAACATGATAACAAAAACCTAGTTGTTAGTAAGACTGTGTTATTGGCTAGCCTAGTTTCTTTTCTTCATTTTTTTGTGATGAGGTTCTATCAACAAAAGCAATACAAGTGAGAAAACTTCACTTTTGCTTATGGTTCTTGGTTACAGTCTATCAAGGCAGAGAATTCAGAGCTGTAGGAGCTTGAGACTGATGGTCACATGGTATTTATAATAAGAAACAATGAATGTTTTGCTAGTGCTCATCTCATTTTCTCCACTATTATACAGTCCAGAATCCTAGTCAGGGAATGCTGCCTCCCACAGTTTGCCCATCTAAATTAACGTATTCAAGAGGGTTGCCTACAGAAATGCTCAGAGGATTATCTCTCAGCAGACTCTAGACTTTGTCAAATAGACAATTAACATTCACCATCTTATTGGCTGCAGATATATCTGCCAACTTTTTTTTTTTTTTTTGTGTGTGTGTGTGTGTGTGTACACTTTACATAATTTTCACAATTAGCTCAACTATTTCACCTGTCCAAGGTTGCAAAGTATGAGATTATGCCTGGGGAATCTACTCCTAATGGAATATGTTAAACATTCACAATTGAAGGTTCTAAAAACATTAAAATACAGAAAAATGGACAAGTTTCATCTCATGCTGGTACTCTGATTACATAACACTTTGGGAGTGAAACACCTACTCTAAGTTATAAAACAGAACTTTCTTCCCTGCACAGCCTCACATTTGTAAATTTCCTGTAAGTAAAAGTTGTCAGGAAACCATAAAGGAAAAGGAAGCAGGGACAAGAGGCATAGGGTGATGCTACCTGGAGATGTCTCTAGAGGCTGGAGTTTGAGGCTTGGGAATATGGCTTAGCAGGCTGAGTGCTTACCCTCAAAGAATGAGGAATGAAGTTCAGTTCTCATAAAAAAAGCCAGGTAGAATGGCATCCTTATAGTTGTCCAGAGTCTTCTGGCTAGTCAATCTAGACAGAAAGACAATAGACACTACTTAAGTAGATAATGAGTGACAGAGAAAAAGACACCTGAAGTCAACCTCAGTCTTCTACACAAAGGGAAACACCTGTATGAGTATGCATGTATGTGCAAACATACATGTACATATCAAAAAAGAAAGTTAATGCATTGAATAAAATAAAATGTAAACAAAACTATCTTTAGTTTAGGAGAAAAAAACCTCACAAATTTCTTTTAAAAGAATATAAAGTGTGAACACATGTCGATGGATAACAATCTTTCCCTCTTAGAGACGCTTTGACCTTAGTTAGTACATTTTTCAGTATTAGCCCAACTTCGATGGAAAGAATGTTCTTTATCTGAATTGATATTTGAGGCTGATCTACAATGTATGACTCTAATTGAGACCAGGAGTAAAGTGAGCATTCTGGTTAGTTAACGAACATGGAATATTGAACATCAGTGCATAAATATTCACTTGCTGGCATACCTTACACTGTTCTACCATGTCTCTGGCCCAGAACCTGAGGACTATTATATATAGTTTTGGTCCCTTAACTGCTTGGACAAGCGTTGTATCCCCTAAATGAGTCCATCTGTGCATTTATCCTAGGAAGTCTTTTGTTTACTTTCTGGGGAGTACAGTTCTCCCTTCTTGTGTGCACCATTGTCCTTCCTTCTCTTGGTTATAATTGGTAGGGTGGCTAGCAATTTGAGTCCTTTCTTCTATATATTTTAAGTGAAGCCATCCCTTAGTCCAGTCCCATTTCCGAGCAGGTGTTTATTGCAGGTCCATAAACAGGATAGACTCATGCATAGCCACTTCTGGAGCTACTTGATCTGCTGGGTTATTGCCCAGGGCCAGCGAGTCTCTTCCCTTCTGATGTCCTAGGCACTGACATTCATTTATCAGCTCCATTAGGGCATCCAAGAGGTCCAAGATTGCCTGTTTGTTCCCTCTGATGTGAGCAGTCTTCTCTCTTGGCATATAGACCTGTGGACATGGACTGTGGCAAAGGCATACCTACTGTCTGTGTGGATGTTCCAAGGCCTTGGTGAGGGCAATCATTTCCACTTTCTGTTTATATGCCAGGGGGTAAAGGTGCTGCCCAAATGACAATTGTGTTGTCCACTACAGCAGCACCTGCTCGTCTCTGAACTTCATGGAGAAAAATTCTCCTGTCTGTAAAGCAGGTAGCCTTGGCTTTCAGCAAGGGTCAGTCAGAGAGGTCACTCATTTTGGGCCAGTTAGTTGTGGCCCATCGTGTAGGAAGTGTATCTGGGCCCCCATTTTGGAGAATATGTCTCACATCGACAGGGGGTAGGGAGAGTCATGAATGATCCTAAATGAATGAGATACCTGGCCCATCCCTAGGTTCATGGTTCTTTGCATAGTCCATGAATACATTGTAGTGCCAGTGGCTTCTTGGACTCAAGATCTTTTCTTGTAAATGGGGCCATCTGCTTGTAATGTTGAGACTTTGTGTCCACCAAGAATTGAATGGGTTTCCCCTCCATTCTCAGAGTTACCCTGGGTTCGGGGGTAGGGTCCAAACCCTGTCTCACCTAATTACTGCTTTTTGGGTGTGGTTTTCCCAAGACCTAGGATTTCTTGCTCTGGGCTTCTATTTGTTAGGGCACTCTCGAGGCTCAGTGGCCTCTCTCTTTGCAGTATGCACACAAGTCCTTTTCTGTCTCTCTTCTCTGTTTGCCCTAACTACTGTAGCCAGGACTCTGTAGATTCCTTCCCTGACACTCTTCTTTCTTTTTCTCTGTTTCTCCTCTCCTCTTTCCCTGTAATGGTAGACTTTCTCAGCAACCTACACTAAATCATTCAATGGCTTATCCTGTCTTTCTAGCCTCTGAAGCCTTTTCTTGATATTTCTACTAGCCTAGTCTATGAAAACCATTTTCACAGTAGTTTTACGCTACTTGCTTTGGGGGTCATAGGGTGTTTATTGGCGGAATGCCTCCATGAGCAGCTCTAGAAAAACTGCAGTTGACTCTTCTGTTCCCTGCTTAACCTCACATACCGTGGTCAAATTTGTGACTTGTCATTTGACACCCTTGAGACCTGCCAATGGAGTCTTGTGGTAGACCTTCAGGTGCCCTTTGCCTTTTGCCATATTAATGTCCCAGTCAGGTCTAGTCCAGGCAAAGCCCACTGTCTACAACAGCCTGGACAATTGATGGGTCTCATAAAATGGAAAGATCTCCCATGCTCATGGCTTGATAGAATAAACATAGTAAAAACAGCCATACTACCAAAAGCAATCAACAGATTCACTGCAAACTCCAACAAATTCCCAGCACAATTCTTCAATGATATGTAGAGAACAATTCTGATTCTTTCTCTCTTTTATTCATTCATTCATTCATTTATTTTTGTGTATGTGGCAAATGTGAATTCATGCATACTCCTAGAAAAATGAAAGTGTACTAACACATGTGTTCAAATTCCCCATAGATTCCTGTATGTGTACATGTAGTATTATTATGTATAAAGTCCCATTTTGGGGACTAAGAATGTCTTCATTGATGGTTCTTTTCCTTATACCTTGAGGCAGCATACTCTCACTAAACTCAGAGTTTACCCTTAAACTAGACTAACTAGCCTGCTTTATATGAGAATGTCCTGTTTCTTGAGCTTGAGAATACAAACAGAAAGTCATACCCACTCAGCTTTTAGTTAGGTGGATTAAATCTCTGCTCTTCATACTTGTGAATCAAGCACTGTCCATCCTTTGTCTTCTCCTTAGTATCCTGTTTTTGTGTTACTGGTGATGAAATTCATAGCCATAGGTGTAACAGGCAAGTTCTCTTCTAACACTTATAGCCTGTGGCTCACTTGGTTATTTGCAGAGGCTTGAAATTTGATGTGTTTTTATAAGTATATATACTTAACAACATATACACCAGCTCTTGAGATATTACTTTTACTTCAAGTTCACTTCATGATAAGAACCTTTAAAAAAATCTTTTGCAGTAGACAGCAGAAAAATCTATGTGTGCTAAATATCCAATTTGGAGAGTTTCTGATCTGGCACTGGATGGATCATTCATGAATGAAGCCACTGAGCAGACACTTAGCAGTGCCTGTGATTTATTAACAAGGTGAGCTTCTGGTCACTAACTGATCAGGTGTGGATGTGTTTCAGGGACAAATCTAGCAACAAATTTTGGAAGCTTAGTGAATCTGAAGACTCTAATTTTTGATGGAGACATGCTAGAGGGTTGCAGATATTAAAATTCTAACTCTGAACAGCAGCCTGAGCTAGTGTGATTCACTCTGTGTGTGTTGGTGGGTTCATGTACAGGCTAGATGATCACTCTGTGTGTGTTGGAGGGTTCATGTACAGGCTAGATGAAAAGTCGCAGAATTCTTTTCTCCTCTTCTACTGTGTGTGTTCTAGGGATAGAACCTAGATCATTAGGCAAGAGGACAGTGCCTTTACCCTGTGAGCCATCTCCTGCATTCAGTATATAGGTCTTTAGTGAAGCAGGAAAAATAAAACACCAGACTCTCCTGCCTACTTTTACACATACATCAAAAGTTACAAAAACTGTTTCTGTGATGAAATCCTTGTCTCTCCTACCTGAAGACTTTTAAGTAATCCAAAATCTTTGAGGACATCAGCATTGCACCCCTTCTTCACTGTGTTTACAAAGAAAACACAAAACAAAAAGCAGAGTCAATGGATGTGAGTCCAGATATTTCAAATTTCTATTCCTCCAATCACTTGTTTTTCCTTTTCCAATCCAGTCCCCACATTATCAGTAATAGCATGGGCCTCTTTGTGATAATTTACTTCATCGGTCTTTCACTAGTACACTCCATGATGCCCATTTCAGGTGCCCATTTTAGGATTACATTTGCTATGGTAGCTTCCTCTGTTTGGATAATGTAGATATTAGTTCATTCTATCTAACTGATCTGCCACTCACATCTTCCTGAATGAGATTCATTCCATAAAAGGCCACTTTACATTTGATGCATTCACTTTTAATAAGAGGTGAGAGCTCTACTCTACTCATCTTTTTATACAATAACATGAAGACAGTTTTCCGAAGTATGTGAAGACTGTGGACAATAATCTGGAAGAAAAACAAGAAACCTGTAGAATCATGTCCATGAGGAAACAAACAAGCTTCCAAGGAAGTATCTCTACACTGATAATTCTAGCTCAGAAGTCAACCTCCCAAAGTTCAAAATGACTTCATTTGGGTATTTGTCCCTTGGACATGGATTTCTGTGCATCACATAATCTTTTACCAAAGCAAAAAGCACATGGACACTGATAAGATTATGATCCTATCATTTTATGTTTTGTTGAAGCCTAATTTATAGCTTCTATTTTACAGAAGGTATTGATACTGCAAAAGGTCAAGAAAGCTGAGCTTTATCACAGTGACAGAACCCAGTTTACAAACTCAGCTCTTCTTGTCCATCATGTCTAAACGCATGCCACTAGGTACGACCTTAGACTAAAGGCACTAGCAGTTGGGAACTGATGTTCTCTAATTATGGAGACGAAGCATCCCCAGCAAGATTTCAGAATATAATGCTCAGCTAAATCAAAGTAGAAACTCAAGTCTCCTTGGAAAATCTGGTAGGAAGTGTTTTGTAGTTTTATGAGAAGATGTGGTGAACACAGGGTTGCTTAATTCTTGTTCCCACTCAGTTTCCTGACAACAGCTACCATATGAAGGACAGGCTCCCATTCCTGCAGCCATAATGGGGAAGAGTATTACCTCAAAGTGTCACCCAGAGCTATTTTGTCACAACAGCCAGGAAAGCCACAGATATAACAGTCTTTTACTGCCCTCTGACTATTTTGCATCTTCTTCATATTCATTTTGTATTTTGAGTTTACAGGAACCATACAGCCTTTTACCAATACTAAGTTAACCTGTGCAGTATGATGCTTGGTGATTTCTGTACTTTTCTGGAGTCTGTTTGCACATACAAAGTATCCATTGATTTCCCAGCACTTATTTTTTACTCTGTGGTCAATTGAAACAATGAATTACATATTTCAGTCATCAGTTCTCCAATTTCATCCTTGAACACCTCCCAAACTACCTGGAGATGCTCTCCTATCTTCTTGATTTACACACATTTATTCTGCCAATTTTCTCCAGCATGTCCTGAGTATTGATCACTATTTGATATACTATTTTGAGCCTAACAATTTCAGAAAACAATTTGAGAATTAAAAGCTCATTACTATAAACATATATCTTCTAAGCTCTCATTATGTGCCAAGCAGCAGGCTACATGAACAGAGCCTTAAAGATGCAGTCTCTTCCTTTTCTGTATGCTCAGAACCATTGAGAGACTAAAACACGGTTCCTACGCAGCACTGCCTGCATTCTTATTTGGGTAGGTGTATGTGTTGTATACTTTTTCTGACTTAATCATTTGAAACAGGTCCACTCTGTGAAACTGGAGCTAGGCTTTCAGTCAGTAAGCTCCAGTGATCCTCCTGCCCCAGTTCCTGATAGCCCAGGGTATACAGGAATGTACAGGATCAAACCAATTTTTTGTTTGTTTGATTAATTTTTATGAACAGTCAAGGTCATTGACGTAGACCTTCATGTTCATATAGTGAATACTATTAGCCACCACTTCATCTCCACATTGTTTCCTTTAGCACCTTTAAAATAAAATAATAGGACAATATACCCTCAAAGATATTTGCCAGTATGTTGTGGCCTGAAACATACTATGTTACTCATTGCTAGCACTTGACTCGGCCTTTAGAGTGCATTGACTTAAAAAAAACAGGTCACGCCACTGTTTATGGTGATTGCCATGATTTTAAAATATTTCTCTCATTTGTTTTCTTACACATGTGAACTTAAAAGTGCAGAAATATTTTGTTAATTTTTTAGCTGAACATTATTTAAAGGCTAAAAAGGAGTTGTAAGTAATACTAGAGTTTTTTCAAAAGTACTAAGGAATTATTTTATGTTTATTGAATAGTATATATAATACATCTTTGTATATATACATGTATATTAATTGAAGTTATGCTACTTCGAATGACAATACATGCCCCCTCAAACAAAATCAATAATCTATCTAACAAAAAGTTTTGAGTTCAGGAAAACTGAGTTTTTTGGTCAGAAAATTTTAGGAGACCCCAAGCAATACAGACTATCAGTGTGGTTCTTGGTGCAGAAAAAGAAGCTTCAACCCTACTTCTGAAGACAACACAAACTTTGGACAGAGAGCTTGGAAGAATCAATGTAGGTCTGACTTGCAAGGCTCCCTGATGAATAGCTGTAATAGTGTTGAAAGAAGCCATGAAAGCTGCCACAGAGAAAAGTAGTTGCTATATCTATCTGGCTACAATGCTTACCTACCACAACAACGTCCTATATGGCAAGATATTCCTGAAGGTACAAGAGTGATATTTATGTCCTGTGAGTAATTTATGGGTGCCTAGACTTGGACTTAAGGCCTCAATGGAGGGAATTCATGTCTGTTCCTGGATTCCTCTCCATGGCTAGTGACATTATGGAGCCTATAGAAAAACTCCTACAGCCACTTCCTTAAACCAATATAATTTCTCAATGTTTATCTTTGTACCCACAGATACTTGCAGCTCTTACCCCTCATCTAGAAAGAAATTATTGATTTGTAGTAAACAGAGACCATTAAGGAAGCCATGAGTGGAAACATGCAGGATAAATTGACCACAGGATACCTGTCACCAATTAACATATTTATAATACAATCCAACAACATCTTACATTCAAGAAATACTGCAGATGCACATAAATACTTAAGAGCCAGACGACCATGGAATCTGCTGTGAAATATCCTTCTACAAAAAGAACAAAACAAAATTAAAAAGTAAGGATTGGAGCTAGGGATAAGGAGTACATGAAGATCTTTCCTTCATGATTGCCAGGAAAAGAAGTGCACAGTCTTATACGTTGCAAAAGTTAGACGCCTCCCCTCTAGCCCAGTCTTCACCAGAGATGGTATAAAGGAAAAGTTAAAAGGGGAACTGAGGATGTGGACCTGCTTAGCAATGGTTCTTTGGGGAGAATACAATCTGTGTTGTCAGGATATTAGCAGTTTAGTTCACAAAATCAGCAGCAGTAGCTAGATCCACTTGCAAACACCATTCATGAATCAGCAACTGCAGTTCAGTATTAAAGAAACTGCAATACTCTGCCAGTCTGCCCAAGTCCTCTGAAGTGACAAGCCAGAAAAAAAAAACAAAAAAAAACCACACCAGAAGTTCATTGGTGCATTTCTTTCTACAAAGTCAGGACAAATAATGATCAACAAAGGGTGTCAAGGAAAATCAATCCACATAGAGTCATCCATTGGCTCTTGGGGTATATTTATACCCTTTTCAAACATCAGGTGATCTCTCAAGCATCTGCTTTAGTAAGACATCCAGGTAGCCTTCATAAAAACACCACATGTCTGTCCTCATCAAAACATCCTCAATGTGTCTGATTAGGCAAAAACAACTTCTTATAAGACAGTTTCCAGAAAAAAAAAAATCACATGAATCCAAAGAAACCAGAAATTTCCACTTCAGAGGTGAGAGAATGAAATCAAGACACATTGTATGATATTCTCAAAGAATGAATAAACGTATTTGAATGCTTATGTACATATACATTAATATTTTGTCAGTTAAATTCGCAAAGAACCAACGCAAGCTGTTTAGAAAATATCAATGAAAAACTCTTCACACTCAAGCTGTCAATTTGACAGGGACCACCAATGCAAAAATCAATTGCTTTCATACAGCAGGTTGGATTACTTCTGTTCCACTGAATAGAAATATAACTTGCCCTGTCTTTTGCCACCATCCATGCCAGGTGTAGACATACCTGTTTGCCAACATCCAACATTCAATCGACCACACTTCCTGCTCATACACATTGGTATACAGATTGCCTTGCTTGTAGTGGTAGGAAATACCTGGAAATGGCATCTTATGTTCACGTGGATCCAGCTTAAATCACCAAGTTTAGAATTCTGAAGCTCAGTGTTCTTGAAATGTTCCAGTGGGTGTCAGTGGTCTTTGCTAACCTGAGATACTCTTACACCTGAAGGAACACCTCTAAAAAGGGAAGAAGGATCAAGTGGCTAATTCGACAGCTGGTGCTTGCTCCAGCCTCAGCAGGCTTCTTTCTAGCCCTCTGGCTCAGTACTTAGTTCTAAAACTTCCTGGCTGTTGCACATTTGTTTTTCCTTCTTTATGTGAGAATTAGCTGTGATGTTTCATGGCGTTTCCCTGTGTGGTGTCTAGTCTCTTGAGGAAGCTAATGCTTTCTCAAATTCACACAGGTGGCATTTGAACACATTCCATAGACAGGGAGTCAACATGCAGTCTTCAGCATTAATATTCATATGGACATTTTCATGAAATAGCAGATGACTGCATTCCCCAACCAGGTCTTATTTGGTGTGGGATATGACCCAAAGCTGACAACAAAAGACTGGGATGAACTGCTTAAAATTAATTCTTCAGAGTACTCCATGTTTCCCAGGAAGTTCAACTCATCATAGTATTTTCAATAAACATACCAATTGGATTCTGAAGACTTTCTCCTTAGAATAGAAGAAATTAGAATTCATATTTCAATTGTAACATATGTCTTTACTTCTTTATATTTACACAATTGTATTTGTTGTCTGAGAGAGAGGTACTTATTTCAAATGCCTTCTCTTTACAAAGGTTTGTGTGCAAATGTGTGTGTATGTGTGTGGTGTGTGTGTGTGTGTGTGTTTGTTTTTGTGAATGCACTGGAGTATGTGATTGCACTGGTATATGTGCTTACATGGGGAAGCCAGACCTCAAATTTAGGTGTCCTTCATCCAGATACTTTTGGAAACATGTTTTCTCAGTAGCCTGGATCCCTTGAATTTGTTTATACTGGCTGACTAGCAGACCCCAGGAAATCACTTGTGTCTTCCTGCCCCATGTTTGGAATGCAAATGCATACTCCCACATCAAACTTTGCCCTGGTATTCTGGGACTTGGACTCAGATCCTCATTCTGCACATCGAGCACGTTACAAACCAAGCCGTCTCCACTCCTATTATTCGGCTTTTAATACCACACAAGCAATTAGTGTTTCATCTTTAAGCTGCTGTTTTCTTCTATATTTTGCCTCTGCTTTGAAGTTTAAAATAATCTGTGCTTTGATAAATAACCAAATCCCTAGGAAGCTTAGCTCCCTCCCTTGAAAAGCAAATGTAATGGGGATGCTGACCTCACGTGACCTGTAAAGGCAAATTTCAAAAAATAAATAAATAAAAAAATAAAATGATCATGCCTCAAAATGTCTAACACAGCTTATTAAGGCACAGTGTGCTGAGCTCTGACTGTGGAATATCTTAACCAATGGATCAAAGTTGGGTGATGAATTTATATTTCTAAAGTATCAAATGATTGTGGGGCAGCTGGTTAGGCCCTCAATTTGTGAAGCTCTGTGTAAACCATAGGTGGATTCATGCATTTGATAATCTTTGACCAGAGTTAAAATGGTGAAAACTATAACTATTATTAAAACCAGTGTGTTGCATCCACTTGGATAAGGTATCCAGGGGACACAGGCTCTTAGTTTCTTTAATTTGAGCTTTGTATACAAATGATAGAACAAGCCTAAGATGTCAGCTCTTTCTGGGTAGACTAAAAGCTCAATGGGATCAGTAAGTTCTCCCTGGGTTATGGGAGGAGTTACACAGACAAACTCATTAAAGACAATTATCTCAGAGGCCTTGCAGCAGACAGAAGAGCTATAGAAACAGCCTTGGGGAGATGTTGATGCCTCAGGTAAATATCTCTAGGCTAAAATGTGAAACCCCAGGTGTCTTCTTGGCTTGTAGTCAAAGGGAAAACTTCCAGGCTTGGAAAGGACTCTGGAAACTAAGACTGTCCCCACTCTCCTCTCCGCTTTTAAATAAGAAAAGAAGATCAAAGGAAATTCATCTTCAATAAGATTATTAAGCTCATTATTACAATAGTAACCAGCACTAAAGCAAGAAATACAATATAAAAATCACAAGGCACTATTGCTGTCAAGGAAGACTTGGTTGTTGCCTCAGTGTGAACTGCAAGCAAAAATGGATAATGTAAAATTGACAGAGGCAGGATAATAACAAAAGTGGCCCAACACCACAAGTGAAATATAGAGGTGTACAGAGTTGATGTGTTTCATGTCTATGTCCAGTTAAAGTGGTTCATGTGAAAAAAAAATCCTCCATCTAAGAGCATACAGATACTTTTGACAATATTCTGAAACATAGGGAAATGCCTAACAGGGCTACAAAAATGTGTCCAGCATCCCCAACTTGCCTTGAAAATAATGATTTTATTCTGGAACCAGAATGTACCAGAAACCAAGCTATAGCCTGTACATAAAGGTAATAGTAACGTCTTTTCCTTCAAACATAACACAGAGAAGAGGTTCCCAGAGATGAAGAGAAAGCTTATCAGTTAAGAGCTCACAGACTTGAATTCAGCTCACTTCACTTCATCGATGTATGGTGGGTAACAATTACCCATAACTCCAGCTTCAGTGGATCTAACACCTATGGCCTCTAAAGGCACTCTACACATACACATACACACACACACACACACACACACACACACACACACAGATTCACACACACACAAATACACAGTTAAAGCTACAAAAATGTTTAAAAAGAAGAGGTCCTTAAAATTCCACTGAAGTTACCAAAAATCCTGAGTCACTCATTTTTTGTATTTGTTGATTATAATTTAGGGTATCAAGCATGAGTGGGACATCACAAAAATCTGTGTGAAGATGGGGAAATGCATGTTTAGAGATTGTTGGTAGATCAAGGGGCATAGTACTTTTTCCATAGAAGCAATTTTGACTTTATAATGATTTTGCTAAATTTGTGTCTCATGTCTTTTATGATAAGCTGCAATGATAGAAGACCAGAGCTCTATTAAGGGACTGAGAAGCTGAGTGTCTAGGCAGAATAAGGAGAAAGCAGGCTAAGCATGTTTGCTGACTATTCGTCTACCTCAGGTGGACATGTACATGTTGAGTGCATATTCTTTTGGGCATGAACTTATTCTAAAGTAGCTGCTTCAGTGATATGCTGTTACTTCAGACACTGCATCTATGTGAGTGCTGCATAATTGTGAGAATGGGACAAGGTACACACATAAAGCCCACATGACTCTATGAGTTATGAAGAGCAAGGGCACTTGCTGAACTAGCACTAAGCTCTGAGTTCTAATGCCAGCTCTCATGAGGACTGTCAGATGTGGCCACATACGATTGTAAGCCTAGTGCTCCACAGTGCACAAATAGAAAGAACTTGCTAGTTCGAACCTAATTCAAGTTTCAGTCAGAAATCCTGTTTAAAGTGAGTAACTCAGGGAGTGACAGAGCAGGATACCTGATATCTTTCTATA
Source organism: Tokudaia muenninki (assembly GCA_036184385.1). Classification (NCBI taxonomy): domain Eukaryota; kingdom Metazoa; phylum Chordata; class Mammalia; order Rodentia; family Muridae; genus Tokudaia; species Tokudaia muenninki. The sequence continues at coordinate 87,019,019 of BTHS01000003.1, forward strand.
GAGTCTGTCCATATGCACAGAGATACTTGTACCCACAGGAACATGTGAACACAAAATCACAAATCAAGAAACAAAGAGGTTTACATATTCACAAGAGGACTGCATAAATGCACAGGAGAATTAGCCCAATCCACACTAGGAAAAGATAACAGTGTATCTTCATTTAAACAGGAGTAGGATCTGAGTGACCTTTCTATTGACATGTCTTTCTCCACACTCAGAAACTCTAAAGCTGTATTGCTAGAGAAGATGTACACATGAAAGTGATTGCTCATCAAGGAACACCTAGGTGAAGAACAACCATTTTGTTGATCTCTCTCCTAGACAAGAAAATCTTTGATCAAGTAGCCCCTGTGTTATGGCAGTATGTTTCTCTTTCCCTGCTGGGTTTTCTAGTAACAGCTAACTCATCATCGTCTGTGTACCTCCCGCTCCTACACAATTTTTCAGCTTGTCAGTGTTCTCTTTAGAAATGGATACAAATTGGAGAGGAAGAAGTCAAAATATCATTATTTGCAGATGATATGATAGTATACTTACATGACCCCAAAAATTACACCAGAAAAATCCTAAACCTGATAAACAACTTCAGGAAAGTGACTGAACATAAAATTAACTCAAACAAATCAGTACCCTTCTTATTCTCAAACGATAAACATGCTGAAAAAGAAATTATAGAAATAACACCCTTAACAATAGTTACAAAAAAATATTAAGTATCTTGGTGTGACTCTAACCATACAAGTGAAAGATCTGTATGACAAAAACTTCAAGACTCTGAAGAAAGAAATCAAGGAAGATCTCAGAAGATGGAAAGATCTCCCATGTTCATGGATTGACAGGAATAATATAGTAAAAATGGCCATCTTGCCAAAAGCAATCTACAGATTCAATGCAATCCCCATTAAAATTCCAACTCAATTCTTCATAGAGTTAGAAAGAGCAATTTAAAAATTCATCTGGAATAACAAAAACCGTTGATAGCAAAAACTATTCTCAACAATAAAATAACTTCTGTGGGAATCACCATCCCTGACCTCAAGCTGTACTAGAGAGCAATAGTGATAAAAAACTGTACTGTATTGGTACAGAGACAGGGAGGTAGATCAACGGAATAGAATTGGAGTCCCAGAAATGAACCTACACAACTATGGCTCCTTGATCTTTGACAAAGGAGCTAAAACAATCCACATTTTCAACAAATGGTGGTGTTTCAACTGGATGTTAGCATGGAAAAGAATGCAAATTGATCCATTCTTATCTCTTTGTACAAAGGTCAAGTCCAAGTGGATCAAGGACCTCCACATAAAACCATATACACTAAAACTAATAGAAAAGAAAGTGGGGTAGAGCCTCAAGCACATGGGCACGGGGGAAAATTTCCTGAACAAAAATGACTTATGCACTAAAATCAAGAGTTGAAAAAAGGGACCTCATAAAATTAGAATGTTTCTGTAAGTCAAAGAACCTTGTCAATAGGACAAAATGACAACCAACAGATTGGGAAAAGATCTTTATCAACCCTACATCCAATAAAGGGCTAATATCCCATATATACAAAGAACTCAAGAAATTAGACTCCAGAGAACCGAATAAACCTATTAAAAATGGGGTACAGATCGAAAGAAAGAATTCTCAACTGAGGAATACTGGATGGCTAAGAAACACCTAAAGAAATGTTACATCTTTAGTCATCATTGAAGTGCAAATCAAAACAAGCCTGAGATTCCACCTCACACCAGTCAAAATGGCTAAGGTCAAATACTCAGGTGACAGCAGATGCTGGCGAGGGTATGGAGAAAGAGGAACACTCCTCTATTGTTGATGGAATTGCAAGCTGATACAACCACTCTGGAAATCAGCCTGTTGGTTCCTCAGAAAGTTGGACATAGTCTTACCTATGGACCCAGCTATACCACTTTTGGGTATATATCCAAAAGATGCTCCAACATGTAATAAGGGAACATGTTCTTCTATGATCGTTGTAGTCTTAGTTATAATAGTGAGAAGCTGGAAAGAATGCTGAAAAGAACGCTGGAAAGATGTCCCTCAACAGGGAAATGGATATAGAAATGTGGTACATTTACAAAATAGAGTACTACTTAGTTATTAAAAGCAATGACTTCATGAAATTCACAGGCAAATTAATTCAACTTGAAAATATCATCCTGAGTGAGGCAACCCAATCACAAAAGTACACACATATTATACACTCACTGATAAGTAAATATTAGCCCAAAAGTACAGAATACCCAAGATACAATTCACGAACCACATGATACTCAAGAAAAAGGAAGATCAAAGTGAGTATACTTCTATATTTCTGTCCTTCTTAGAAGGGGGAACAAAATACCCATGGGAAGAGATAGAAAGAAAAAGTATGGAGCCGAAGGAAAGGCCATACAGAGACTGTCCCACCTAAGGATCCATCCCACATACAGTTCCCAAACCTAGACACTATTGTGGATGACAAGAAGTGCTTGCTAACAGAAGCCTGATATAGCTGTCTCCTGAGAGGCCCTGCCAAAGCCTGACAAATACAACGGTGGATGCTCACAGCCATCCATTGGACTGAGCATGGAGTCCCCAATGGAGGAGTTAGAGAAAGGACTGAATGGTTTTGTAGACTCATAGGAAGAACAAAAATATGAACCAAGCAGACCCTCCAGAGCTCCTAGGGACTAAATCACCAACCAAAGAATACGTATGGAGGGATCCATGGCTTCAGCCTCATTTGTAGCAGAGGATTGCCTTGTGGGACATCAATGAGAGGAGAAGCCCTTGGTCCTGAGAAGGCTCCATGCCTCAGAATCAGGGAATGCCAGGACAGGGAAGCAGGAGTGTGTGGGTGGGTGGAGGGAACACCCTCATAGAAGCAGGGGGATAAGGGGTTTTCAGATGGGAGACTTGGAAGTGAGAAAACATATGAAATGTAAATAACTAAAATACATAATTAAAAACCTAAAAATTAAAAATAATAATTTCTGAAACAATTAGGTGACAGACAACTCAATACATGGCTTTGTCAGTTCCGTGTAGTGCAAAAGCCAAATTATCATGTAAGAAAATGCAAAATCTTACTTCAAGTGACATTGTGGAGAGATTTTTCTTTTTTCTTTTTTTTTTTATTTTCCATATTTTTTTTTTATTTACATTCCCAATGATTTCCCCTTTCCTGGTTCCTCCCTCCCCAAAAGTCCCATAGCCCTCTTCCCTCCCCCTGTTCTCCATTCAACCCCCTTCCCCCTGCTTCTCTGTCCTGGTATTCCCCTACACTGTTACATCCAGTCTTTCTAGGACCAGGGGTCTGAAAAGATTTTTCAAGAGTCACAGTGCTCAAAACTGTGAGCTCTTTAAAACTTGCAAAAATCAACAAGAATGTTTATAAACCACTTTTTCTAGAACCTAAAATGTTCCCTATGGTTGTATTTAAATGTACAGATGTAAGGAAAAAAATCTTTTAGAATGCTAACTTTGTATTTAAGTAAACTCTCTCACCACATACGTGTGTGTTTGTAAATATGAATATGCATATAGAAATATATATTATTCAAATATGCATTTATTTATGTATACCTTTTAATTGAATGTATTTCTGTTTATTGATTTAAATTTATTTGCAGGTATGTACTACATATAAATAAGTATATGTTCTATACATACACATAAACTTGAGTCTTAGAATACTACTAAACTATAAATTTTAATCATTTATTTTTTTAACATTTTGATGATTAGTAAAATATCTAGAAAATGTTGAGTACATAGACTACATATTAACATTTTAATTTTGCAATGAGATGTCTCATGTAAATTTTCCCAAATTACTATATGGTTGTATTAGGAAAAAAACAGTATCGTATCAATGGGAAACATCAAATACACAAAACAGTGATTTATACCTCCCCACCTAAGCACCCATGACTGTTATCAATATTTCTGTACTCTGATATGAGGGGACAATGTGTAAGATTTTCTCTAACCTTATGAAATGGCAGTATTATCAACTTTGTTCTTGGTTTAGTTACTTCTGTGGTTGTGATAAAGTACATTGCCAAAACAACTGATGGGAGAAGGGACTTAAATTGTCTCTGCAGTTCTAGGATGATATAGTACATCATTGAAGGAAACACACAACAGCATGACAACCGATCACATTATATCCCCAGTTTGGGAACAGAGAATAAAAAAGTAAGTTGTAAAACTTCTCACCCTAGTGACTCACCTCCTCCCATGAAGTTTGACTCTATCTTTCCAAACAGCACCATCAACTAGATTAAAAGAGTTCAAACACATGATTCTACAAAGGACATCTCACAATAAACTATAACCATCTGGTTGGAGAGATTGCACAGAGGTTAAGAGAACTGACTATTCGAGGTTGTGAGCTCATTTCTCAACAAGCACATGATGGCTCACAACCACTTATAATGAGATCTAGTGCTTTCCTCTGGTGTTCAGGCATATGCATAAGCAGAATTCTATACATTATAAATAAATCTTAATAAAAATTAAAATAGTAAAGAACCTGAAAAGTTACTGAATTTATTCTTGTACAGATGAAACATGCTAATATACATCCTGGTTACAAGTGTCTTCATTCCTGTCTGCTGGTACATGGGAAAGATAGAGGACAACCTCACTAGAGTTTCTTGGGTGTTGTCCAGCTTAATTGTTTTGAGACATGATATCTCATTGATCTGGTACTCATCAATCTAGACCAACTTGAAATTAAGCCCTAGAAATCTGCCCTTATAGGCATGCATTACTTAATTTCCTGATTTTTTTTTAAACGGACTCTTTTTTTAAACGGGGATTGATCACAGGTTCTTATGCACGGAATTAAAGAGTTTACTGACTGAACTATCACCTCAGCATACAAGTATGTTTTATTTATTTGTTTTTGGTTGGTTGTTTCCCTTTTCCATTTCTCCCCTCCATGGTATTTAGAAGCAAATATATTAGCAGTACATTGTAGGTATCTTTCCTGAGTGAAATTTGTGCTGAGTGTTCTTTTAAACTCATCTCGGAGAACAGGAGAGACAGATGGTCCCCATATAGAGATGAGACAACAAAGAGTAGGGATGCAGCTCAATTGTAATTTAGAGAACTTATCTGGGATTTATGAGAGTGTGGATCCAAATGCTAGTTTTTCCCAAAAAGAAATAGAGAAAAGGAAAAATAAGGAAATAAATTCCTGGTGTCAGTCAGAAGCCCAGGTCAAGGATGACTAGCAGGGCTGAGAATTATAGAAGAGATATCCAGTTTTCATATCTTGGCCCTGCTATTACACAGGTACATTCTTGTAGATAGCCATAATCCTTTCCCTGTCTCTAAGCTGTCTGACCCTAGTGAAGGGACATATAAAGGAATTGCTAATAATGTTCTTGTTCAATGACTTATATGGATTTCTGATTTACACAAGGCACTCGAAACAGAAAATAAATAATCATATTTTGGAAATAACTAGGTATATGAGTATTGACAAGGATGATTGTCAGACTTTGAATTCATTGTCTCTTACTTCAGCTTTCATTGTTTACCAAAAAATAGATTAACTGTGTCAGTAACCTGTGTCTGCTTCAGAGATTTAGATAAAATAGATTGCTCCCTGAAACTGGAGCAGGATTACATCATTTCTCTTCCACCATTTTCATTTAAAAGTGCTAAACTGAGGTATCCTTCATGCTCAGATATAGTAGATGAGCTCTGGATTTAGGCAAATCAGTTTGAACCCTGCTAACTGATAATCTTGTCATCCTGACCAGAACTTCATAAGTCTGGTTGATAGAATCTGCATCTGCCAAACATTTATAAGGTTTACATCAGAATCACTGGGCTCTTCTACATATATCATCCTGCATCTCTTACTAGGTGGAAGTGGTCAAATCAACAATATTTAAGTACTTATATAGTAACCTTGTTTGAATCCCCAGTGTTACCTTTCCTCCTCAAACGTAAAATGCCTTGAAATTCACACTGCTTAACTGGGGTGATAGTGAAGTCAATGAACTACTGGCTTGGAAACATAAGGATCTCTCCTCTATCCTCAGAAACTACATTAAAAAAGCCTTGTGTGGCAGTGGTTACTGGTAATCATAGCACTAGGGAGGGTGGATCCTTGGGGCACAATGATGGTCTCCTTTGTGAGTCTCAGGCCAGTGAGAGCTCTGCCTAAATAAACAAAGTATGTAATATCTGAGAAATGGCAGCTGAAGTTGTTTCTTTCCCTCAGAGGAAAACAAACAAACCACCACAAACATAAACACAAGTACCTGCATATAATCAGACATGCTAATTCTGTTTACACGCCTAGGCATATTTTCAGAGGACAGTGGCATTTGTAGACTGTAGAGACAAAGGAACTACTTGGTGATATGAGAAGGTTTGGAGGTCCCATGGCTCCTGGATTATTTACTATTCAGCTGAACAGATTGTTTCAAGAAGGAGAAATCTATTCTGGGGGATGGATACAATTACTGAGTAATCTGCTATTAAACACAAATGGGACAGGGAGCAAAACAAACCACCTGGTGAGCCAGGAGTTTAACAGCAGACAGTAAACTGCTGTAACTGTAAGCTGCTGGTATTTTGTTTAAATCCATTCCCAGGACAAGCATCCCAGTTTACCTTTAAAAAAATATATAATAAAATAAAATAAAATAAAATAAAATAAAATAAAATAAAATAAAATATCACCTAAGACTTGGTTGTAGTTAGACTCTTATGTTGAAGCTTGGAGGCATAGAACCCAAAGAATCACATATGAGCTTCTCTCCTTGAGTCATGAGATAATTAATGCAGATACTATGCATTCATTTTCGAGTAAAATGCTCACTTCTGATTGGCTCCCAGTGCCACAAGCTTGCTTTACAATTTGTTTCACTACTCAGATAAATTCTAAATAAAAATTTAAAAAGTTGGCCTCAATATATAGTTTAGGATCATCTTGATATTCTCATCCTGCCTTCTAGAATTCTGGTATTTTAGTCATATACCATAACTCCATGCTTATAAAATGATTACTCTGAGTTAATTGTATGCAAGGCAAGCACTGTATCCACTGAGATGCATCCTTTCTCCTGGTAGAATTTCTTTAAAATCCTTTCAAAATATGAAGACACTGTTTATTATAGACCGATATTAGGAAATGCAATGTTACTATTGCTCATGGAAAATCAAGGTCATGAACAAAATTTGAGACCTTCAAAAAGAAGAAGGAAAACTCAAGGATGTAACAGACTCTGTACCTGAGAAGAAGAATGACTCAACAAAGAAAGCAAAAGTATCACATCCCCAAATATAATTGGCACCATTTGGTGAGACTGGAAATAATCTCCTTAGACAGGTAGAAAGAACAATTACTGGAGAATTGAAATAAGGAATCTATATTCTGTCATTGCCCATGTCCCTTATTGGCAAATACATTTCAAACCCATTTAATCTATTGAGCCTTTCAGGCTGTATTTCAGACAAACAAATGCTTCCAAGGCAATCACAGAGAAGCTATGCTATTAATGCTAGCTGTGAAAGATTAATGACACATCATTTTTCATTAAATAGCAGCTAAATATTACAATAAATCATAAGATTAACTAGTGAGAAATACATGTAACTCACATTATCTGCTTAGTAGTTAACAAAAGTGTCATCGGTTTGGTGAAAACCTGTATTGCATTGAAGACCTTAGTGATTTGATTGAATAGGCTTACTTATTGGTGCTTTTTTTCTAAATAAAACAACACACAGGTTCCCATTGTTCTGGCATAACTATGAATAGAGAGCAACTTGTCATCACTTTCTTCTTCTCCTCCTTCTCGTTCTCTTTCTCCTCCTCCTTCTCCTCCTCCTCCTCCTCCTTTCTTCTTCCTCTTCTCCTCTTCCTCCTCTGCCTTCTCCTCCTCCTTCTTCTTGTTCTTCTTCTTCATTATAAAAACCAAACGAACCAAACATACAAACACAAAATGGCTTAAGGATATGGCCAGATAGCTCAGTCAGAAAAACACTTATTACACAAAAATGACGATCTAAATTTTAATTCCCAGGAGTTAAAGAAAACAAAAACAAACAAAACAAACAAAAACTAGGTCCTAAATCCTGTACCTGTGATGTAAGCACTGGCTGGAGGCAGAGATATGAGAATCCCTGGTGCATACTGGCAGTCAGTCTAGGTAAACCAACAAGCTCCAGATGCAGAATGACACTCTGTCACCAAAACGAACATAGACAAATACCAAGGAAGGTTCCCTTCATTTGATCTCTACATGCACACATGCACACACACACACACATACACACACACACAGACACACACACAGACACACACACAGAGGCATGTAATACACATACAAAGTCTTGATAATCGGTTATATAATCAATACTCTTACAGATGTTATCACAGTACAGTGAACAAAAATATTTAAATCAAGGAAAGCAGTGTTTTTTATTTTGTTTTGTTTTGTTTTGTTTTGTTTTAATGCACATGGCTAGGGAACATTTGATGATATTAGTTGAGGTTCGTTAAACCCTATCTTATGGTAATTCATGAGATTATTGCTAATTTTTCAAAATTTAAAATTTCAGTTAAATGAAAGTGATACTCATGGTTATAACTTTGTGTATGTGCTAATCTTGGTGGAGTAAGTTTTAGATCTTCAGAAATTTACTTGATATCAAAGTTAGATATAATACTATAACCAATCATGGAATCCGTACTTTCTCAGACATTTCTATAGGTGCTTTATAAATATAAGAAAGTAGGGACCTTTCCTCTCTCACTACTATGCATTTAAAGACAAAAGTATCAAATGAAATAATTTAGTTAAGGGTACCAATATGAGGGTAATAAGCTAGAAGATAACGACAATGAAGGTAAAGTAGTTGATACAAATTTAAGGACACAGAACCTAAGTAAACATCTGTAATCCTCACCCTCCAACAGTGGTGCACAGAAAAGCAGGGATTTTCAGAAGTTTGTGGACCAGTTTTCCTGGCATATACAGAAGCAGTTTCTTTTCAAACCCTGGCACACGTGACTGAGGGGCATATTGACATTTCAAAGCAGACTTGGCCTCAAGGTTCTCTCAGTTCCCTCAGTCCCTATTTCCAACCCATTTGCAGAGCTGGCCTTTCCCCAGCAAAATTTCTTTCTCTGTGTCTCTCTGTCTCTGTCTCTCAATCTCTCTCCCTCCTCTACTTCTTCCCCTCCTCCTCTTCCACCTTCTCTTCCTCCTCCCCATCCTCCCATCCTCCTTTTCCCTCTCCTCCTCTTCATCCCCATCCTCCTTTTCCTCCTTTTCTACCTTCTCTTCACCCCCACATCCTCCTCTTCCTCCTTCCACTCCTCCTCTTCCTTCTCCTCCTCTTCTCTCTGTGCTTCAGTGTCATTTCTCTCTCCTCTTTTACCCCCTTTACCTATCATTCACCCTTCTCTCTTTCTCCTCTCACCTCACTGCTCCCCATGGCTACTCCCCTATCCTCAATCCTTGGGGCAGGTGAAGTCCTTTGATAGCAGCTTTCCAACAAACCCACATTTAATGTAATCTAAGCTATCTTGAATTGGTTCATTTCACTGGTGAAGAAATAACCTATCACTGAGAACAGGCAGACCGTATTATAAACAGCATAGATGTTGAAGCTCAGCAATTAAGAATGTCTACTGACAATCAAGCATACCATTGCACAGACATAAACACAAATGCATGCATCCATAAATACCCAATCTCAAAATATGACCTGTTTGGAAACAGCTTCTTTGCCAGTATATCTAATCTTCATTTGAACTCTCTCTAGAATTCGAGAAGAGCCTCTAAACAAGGTGACTAGTCTTTATCAAGAACAGAGGTTGGTTTAGGAGATGCTATGTTAATAAATGCTTGAAGACCTGAGTTTCATCCTCAGAACACAAGCAAAAAATGCTTTGCTTGGTGCTGTCCACTTGAAACCTCAATGATAGAATGCAGAGACAGGTGAATCCTTATAGTTCATTGGCCACCTAGCTTAGTCTACAAGTAAATTCCTGACATAACCAGAGTGCTGTCAAGTTAGCAGCACTTAAAGAATCAGGGCCAATGTTGAGCTCTGCCATCCACACATGCTATTGTATTGATACTTACCTACATGAGGATAGGAAATATGTAACTGAAGTGAGTTACACAAGAAAAGAGACAAGGACTGGTTTGATGCAGTTACAAGCCAAGGAATACTCACCACTGGTAGGAGACAACTCAAGATTGGAAGAAACAAGGAAAAAATGCCCTTGGGAATTTTAAAGAACAAACAATCCTACACGACTTTAATCTTTTAAGTTCTGATCTCAAGAATATGAAAATATTCTTGATTTTATAAGTCAACTAGTTAGGGGAGAATTTGCTTTGTTAACCTCAAGAAACAAATGCCCTTTTATTTCTATTGATTTTTGCTGTAAACCTCATATAACTTGGACTGTTTCTACAGAAGACACTACCCACTGGCCAGCAAGTTGAGCCTACATGGCCAATCAATTTCAACTAAAATTATGTTCAAGAATAGCATCTGGTATCTGGCCTATGCACACAGCTTCACATATGAAAAATATTTACTTAAATACTAACTTGCCCAACACAAGGGCTTCTCGTATCTCCCAGGTCACCAGATGTGATGCTCCTGCTCCTGCAAAATTGTGATGAATCATGGTTCTCCTCCCTTTAATGAGCTCTTGCTCATGGTAACACCATCACTGGAATTCACAGTCAGCTCTGAGTACTCCTCAATACTCAACTCTATCACTTGAAACTTTTTCTTTTTATAGACCAGACTCAAATGCAACCAGTCATACTTGCCTTGATTCATTAAAGTAGAATTGTTTTATTATACATATGTGTTCCCTTCCTTTGATTCACGTCAAAGGGCTTAAACATTACTTCTGATATTTTTCTACAATTTTTCCTAATGTTACTGGTTGAGCAGATCTTGTCTGTAAAACTGAAAAGGATAATTTTGATAAAGAAAGAAAAGCCTGATCTTGTCTCCATCTCTCAACTTTGTGTCCCACAAAGCAAATGCCTGATAAAATATGTGGTGAAAATTTGTGCTAGGTGCCTCTTTCTTTAGTGATACAACTGAAATATTTTCTAAAATGCCTTTGACATCATTCTAAATTTGTCTTTAAAGCTGTTTAATTCATGCATCTCCTGGGGTGTGTGTTTGCCTCATAGAATGAGCCTCGTCCTCACATAACAGTATATCCCCGAGAACAGCAAAGTGTGGTGAGCAACCTATGTAAATGTCCTATCATGGAGGATATGCCTACAGGAATCAGGATCACATAGCAGCACTGCTGAGTGATTGCAAATATGGAGTATAGGTGATGAATGATCTAGAGTAGAAAACGCAGCCTCTATCTAATGAGGGAGAGAAGAAGAGACAAGTCCTTGTCAATTTTTATTGCTTATGAAATATGCTCTGAAAATGATAGGCATATGAATATGTTAATGTTTGACTTGATGATATTATTTGGTAAATCATGATTATGGCCCTTGGTGTTACAAACTGTATTTGGGCAAAGGCACTCAGTACATGCAAGAGGTGCTATCATTACACATTACCTGTCTTAGACATAGGGTACCTTCTTTTTCCTCTCTACACTGAAAAGATATGAAGTACTTCAAAAGCAAACAGTCACTCTGCAGCATCTATGTACTACGTGATAGCAAAGGAAGTTTACTCTATGATTGTTAAGCAAAACTCTAAGGTTGTATGGTTTTGAAATCTACTACCACAGTGTAACTTGAAAGGAATCCACTAGATGAAATTAAACACTATAGCAAAGAAGGTTACATAGTGAGTACCTTCTAAGATTCACACACCCTCCTACAATAAAGAAAAGTTTCTTTAGTGGTCATTTGATGCCTTTCAATAATTTTGGAATTACTTGTCTTAGTTACTTTCTTCTTACTATGATGAAGTTTTTGGCAAGGATCACTTTGAGAGAATAATATTGTCTTGTTTGTAATTACAGGAAGTTGAAGCAGTAAGTCACATTCACCGTCTGAGAGTCTCAAATTTCACTCTAAAGATCACAAACTAACATTCATCTTCTTCGTTGTTCTTAGCTCTCTTATTTTCTAGGATCCTACAAAACATTTTACTAAGCTTTCAAAGCTCAATGAATAATTTGTTTCACACCTTCAGAGTCCTTCTATTATCCTTCCCTAGTTACATGATCAAGTTTGTCACAGAAATTTCCCACTCCTTGTCATGAGGGATTCTTTTGCTGTGTTGAAACACCTTGACCAAACAACAAAACAAAACAACAAGCAAAAAGCAAAAACAAAAATAACAAACAAAAACAATAAAGCAAGCCAAAACAACAAAACACACACACACACACACACATACACACAAGAGAGAGACAAACACACACACACTGTGGCAAGTATCATCTTCTCTTTTTGACCTCTTCAATCTTGGGGTTGGAATTGCTACTGAGCCTGCACCTTTACAAATGGCCTCTCCTTAGAGAAGAAAAGGTTTCATTTGCTTATACATCCAGGTAACACCAGTTTGTCACTGAGGGAATTCAGGGTACAACTGATGCACAGCAGAAACCTAAAGGCAGAAATTGATGAAGAGGCCATAGATGAGTGCCACTTGAGTGGCTTGATCAGACTACTTTCTTATAGAACCCAGAACCATCTTCTTCATCCAAGATGGACTGGGCTTTCCACAGCAATCACCAATTTTTAACATGTCCTACACTTTTACCTACAAATAGATCTTATGAAGTTCAATTGGAGTTTCCCATCATTCAGATGACTGTAGTTTGTATCAAGTGTAGTTTAGGAAACTCATACATAAATGACACATTAATGGAAAGTAAAATAGTAGTATTGCCAATTTATGTCTCTCTCTCTTTTTGTAATTACAGCTTCTAGTCATATTCTCAGGTTCAATAGATACATTTCTGGTCAGAGAGAGATATTTAGGGATGTATATATGAATTAGTGTTTACCTAATCCTGGAAGTAGAGCAACAGTGGCACAATAAACACTGACTAGGGTGATTGTGGAATTTTATCTGCCTACAAATTTGCACTGCAGTTTCTGTGTGCCTGCATGTGTTTCCCATGAGCTCACATACAGGCATATCTGAATATTTAATACATTTGTGAGACAATGTTTAGATTGGTGATGCATCAGTTCCTCACACTAAGTAGATTTGTTTTATGTTAAAAAGCTACTTGGAAAGCAAGAAACATAGAGCTCACATAGGTCCCTGTACCACTGGGATTTCTAGAGTTGGCCAGGGTGCAACAACCCTCACAATGCAGGACCTTTCTTAAAGGCAATCACACAAATTAATAATGAATAGAAGAAATAATTTTTTTTTAGTTTTAAACTATTTTTATTAGATTTAATCATTTTTTGTTTATTTTTTCAGTTCCTTTTATTTTAACATTTTTATTATTATTTTCTAATTTTTTTTATTTACATTTCAAATCATTTCCCCTTTCCCATTTCCTCCCTCACCAAAAGTCACATAAGCCCCCTTCCCTCCCTCTGTTCCCCATTCAACTCCCTCTCGCTTCTCTGTCCTGGCATTTCCCTACGTCCAGTCTTTCCAAGACAAGGGGTTTATCCTTCCATCTACTTGGAAATCTACTGATATGTGAATTGTGTCTTGGGTATTCCGAAATACTGGGCTAATATCCCTTTATCAGTGACTGCATACCATGTGTGTTCTTTTGTGATTGGGTGATATTTTCCAGTTCTGACAATTTGCCTAGAAATTTTGTGAGTTCATTGTTTTTAATTGCAGAGTAGTATTCCATTGTGTAAATGTACTTCATCTTCTGAATCCATTCTTCTGTTGAGGGACATCTGGGCTCTTTCCAGCTTCTGGCTATTATAAATAAGGCTGCTACGAACAGAGTGGAGCATGTGTCCTTACTGCATGCTAGGGAAGCCTCTGGGTATATGCCCAGGAGTGGTATAGCAGGATCCTCCAGGAGTGTCATCCCCAGTTTTCTGAGGAACCGCCAGACTTTTTTCCAGAGTAGTTGTACCAGCTTGCAATCCCACCAGCAGTGGAGGAGTGTGCCTCTTTTTCCACATCCTCACCAACAACTGCTGTCTCCTGTATTTTTGATCTTAGCCATTCTGACAGGTGTGAGGTGGAATCTCAGGGTTGTTTTGATTTGCATTTCCCTAATGACTATGGATGTTGAACATTTCTTTAGGTGTTTCTCAGCCATTAGATATTCTTCAGGTGAGAACTCTTTGTTTAGCTCTGTACCCCCATTTTTTAATAGGGTTATTTTGCTCTCTGGAGTCTAACTTCTTGAGTTCTTTGTATATATTGGATTTTAGCCCTCTGTCGGATATAGGGTTGGTAAAGATCATTTCCCAGTTTGTTGGTTGCCACTTTGTCCTTTTGACAGTGTCCTTTGCCTTACAGAAACTTTGTAATTTAATGAGGTCCCATTTTCAATTCTTGATCTTAGAGCATAAGCTATTGGAGTTCTGTTCAGGAAAATCTCCCCTGTGCCCATATGTTCAAGGTTCTTCCCTAGTTTCCATTCTATTAATTTCAGTGTGTCTGGTTTTATGTGGAGGTCCTTGATCCACTTGGAATTGAGTTTAGTGCAAGGAGATAAGAATGGATTGGCAGGATTAATATAGTAAAAATGACCATCTTGCCTAAAGCAATATACAGATTCAATGCAATCCCGATCAAAATCCCAACTCAGTTCTTCATTGAGTTAGAAAGAGCAATTCAAAATTTCATATGGAATAACTGAAATCCCAGGATAGCTAAAACTATTCTCAAGAGTAATCGAACTTCTGGGGGAATCAGTATCCCGGACCTCAAGCTGTACTACAGAGCAATAGTGTTAAAAACAGCATGGTATTTGTACAGTGACAGGCATGTAGATCAATGGAACAGAATTGAAGTCCCAGAAATGAATCTACACTCCTATGGTCACTTGATCTTTGACAAAGGAGCTAAAACCATCCAGAGAAAAAAAGACAGCCTTTTCAACAAATGGTTCTGGTTCAACTGGAGGTCAACATGCAGAAGAATGCAAATAGATCCATTTTTATCTCCTTTCATTTATTTTTTAATGATTTATTTATTTTATCTATGTGGGTACACTGTCTCTGTCTACAAATATACCAGAAGAGGGCATCCAATCTCATTTCAGATGGTTATGAGCCACCATGTGGTAGCTGGGAATTGAACTCAGGAGCTGTGGAAGGGCAGACAGTGCTCTTAACCACTGAGCCATTTCTCCAGCTTCATTAGATTTATTTTTAACAAATTCATACATATATGATAGTATTATGGCTATTCTATTCCATCCTTATCATTCCTCTTCCCCATCAAAACTCTTGGTATTGCTTTGTGAATCATTATTTTAAGTAGAATTCTCTACCTGATCATTGGATTGGATATGTTCCTTGGAGCATGATGGGGTCATTACTGTGTATGTAAGAAGAGGCAAGATTTTCTCAGCTTCTTAAATTAGATCAACAGTGAGGAGTAGGGTCCCATGGGTCACTTCTCCATTCATGCCTGAATTTTAGTGGACCCATACTTTTGAACACATATTGCAAATATATACAACTCCTGAGTTCATGATTGCAGTGCATGTTTTGTTCAAAAGATGATGTTGCAGCTTTGTGTCCTCAGGAAAGTTACCTGAGTTTTGTAGTGGATGCTATAAGTTCCTTGCTTAGACCAAAATAGGATGAAACACTCATCTGTCACTTATTCTCAACACCTTGTATAGCCAAGCATTTCAGCATTCCTCTACTGTTTACTTGAAGAAGACAAAACTTATTAAATGTGACCACCCTGGGACATGGATCCTCTTCTTGTTTCCCTCAAAATCTATCTGCAGATTTTGAGATATGAATCAGGTTTAAAAACATGGCACATGTTATGCTCAGTTACCTCTGGTCAAAATGTGGTCCTACGTATCACTTATCCATTTTGGTCTGGGATTCAGTCTCTCCTGATCTGCAGTCTGACAGGTTGTGAAGCTGTGTGGTCCCTTCCTGGGAGATAAGCTCCCATATGTTTGACACCAGAGCTCCAGCTTTTTCCTTTACCAACAGGAAGTTTCAGGGGAAATTTCAATTACTTGGGCTCTATCATTTCAGTAGTCTTATAGTCAAAAGAAAGGGCAAAATGACTTTAGAATATTCTCTCATACCTGCCAGGACAACACCAGATGATTCTTCTTACTCACCAATGGTGTTCCTAATTTTTTTCCTTAAGAATTTTTAGTCAAGCTTGGAAGTGGTGGCACATGCTTTAATCCGAGTACTTGGGAGGCAGAGGCAGGTGGATTTCTGAATTCGAGGGTAGCCTGGTTTACAGAGTGAGTTCCAGGATAGTCAGGGCTATACAGAGAAAAAAAAACAAACAAAAAAACAAAAACAACCTCGAAAAAACCAACCAAACCAAACCAAAACAAAACAAAAGAAAACAAAAAGCAACAAAGAATTTTTAGTCAGGGACATGCAACTTTAGTTTTGTAGAGGGGCAAATTGTTTTTAAATACTATAATAAACACCTTGTAACATTCCACACTGTTCTAGAAAACCACAACCTGTACTTTAAGCACATAAAGGCACATAAAATATGTTCCCACTGTGTATGGTCTTGGCATATAGAATATCTTAAGAATGGTATCTTTTCAGTATAGTTCATCAATGTAATTCATCATCCTTGCTTCTCCTAAAGTCTGAGCAAATGGTAGAACCTTTCTGTACACTGTGATGATAGTAGTCATGCCTCCCTCACTGGGTTTATTAATGGGGTCATTGAAGTGGAAACTTCTGGTTTCTTTGAAAAGTTAGTTATGTCAAATGATGTTTTGCCGAAGCAAACAGGTAAAAAATGTTTTGCTAATGTATATATTTGAAAGTATGTTTTTCTGAAACAGACATAGGGGAAAGGATGGTTTCCTACTGCAAACACATGAAAGAATGCACGGTGTCCAGAAGGAATATAAATACAACCTCACAGTTGGTAGGAGCTCAAGCACTGATTTGCTTTGCTCAGTCTCACTATTCTTTGCTAATGACACATGAATGTATTAGTTTGCCTTCATTTCCTTGCTGAGCTCCACTTGTGGTGACACCATAGAGAGATATTTCCCAGAGAACTTCCTGTTAGGCTTTTTCCTGTGGCTTCTTCCTCTTCCACATTAGACTCAAGCCATTTGGTGAGCCTTGCAGTTTCTTCTAAATTGAACTGCCCTTGCTGATTCTGATTCATGTGTGATAACTGCCAAGTGGATTGAACTATTTGCTGGTTTGTATTTGGTGTTTGCTATAGGACTGAACTACTAATATCCTGATGATGAAGATTGGACTTGCACATAAAGAACTATTTTTAAATAAGTCTATTTCTCTCATGTCCTAATAACTTTCTTTTCCACTACCGCTAGTGGCTGGTGGACTAGAGGGGAGGCTGAATGCTTATTAAAGTAGGTTGGAAAACATTTATACCTACAGGTTATTGTCACCTGTTGTACTCTCTGGGCACTTGAAAAGCATCCCTTCATCCTTAATAAATTATTATCATTCTTTGAAACAAAAAAAAATGTTACTGAACAAGGCTGTTTGTCCAATATCTTCTTGAAGTATTCTGAGAGAAATGAATGAAGGTACACAAGGCAACACACCCAAGAAAGATGATTGCAAATTGGAGAAGAGAGAAAAACAGAGGTCTATAAGATTTTATGATACAGCATATATAACTAGCTCATTTTAAAGGAAACCTTACAGGACACTGGAGAGTGTGTAGGGTGTGTGGTTATCCTGGCTTATTTATGTGTTAGAGGGCTAGTCTGGGTGCCTGGGACTTATCTTCTGCTTCAGTATCCAAGGCTGGAATATACAAAATTATTGGCATTCACTTTTACATTTGTACCATTATAGAAAAAAAATGTTTTTCTGAGAAGAGTCAGTGTCATAATGAGACAAAAAGTCAAATTTCAGGTATGGACAGCTATGTAGCAAGCTTTCTTTTCACTCCCAGCAAACATATCTGTCTTCATTCTTGCCACAGTCAAGCTTCTACCATTCCTACCTGTATAATATTTTTGTTTTTTTCGTTGGCTGGTTAGTAAAGAGAGGGTTTCTCTGTGTAGCCCTGACTATCCTAGAACTCACTCTGTAGACCAGGCTGGCCTTGAACTCAGAAATCGGCCTGCCTCTGTCCCCCAAGTCCTGGAATTAAAGATGTGTGCCACCACTTCCTGGTTACTAGTATAATTTTGATGAAGCTACTTAATATATCTTGTAAGAGTAGGGTATGCTAGAGAAACAGAACTAGTAGAATTTACAGCACTTAACAGATATATTCCTCGTTGCCACAAGGTAAAGAACTAAAAGACTAAAACACAGACTAATAGTCAGAGTATAGTCAAAGGAAAATTTATTATCAAGTCATAGAGATTTCTCTGGTAGAGCTAGGGAGACCATAAACTTTAATAGAGAGCACCTGTGTTCTTATTTGGGATTATGATGTCCCATATTGTGACTCCCCTCTTCTTATCCTCATTGGTCTGAAAGTATCTCTGTACATCATCTATAGCAGGGGTTGTGTCTGTTTTCAAGTATAGAATAACTGACTTTTTGATTGGTTGGAGTAAGAATGGGGTCCCCAACTTCCTCTCCTCTTTCTGGTATATCAGGCACAGGAGGATCCACAGGATGTGAAGTGCAATAGTCTATGCTTCAGAGAAATGCGAGCTTAAGGCTAGAAGACAAAACCACAAAACAATGGTTTTCTTTTCAATTAACTATTAACTATTGCTGGGGGCAGCAACTATGAAAGCTTTAAACTGGGATTATCATATTCCCATTTATCTCATCTGAGGGGACCATGGACTTCCAAGGAACATGGAGTGTGAGAAGGTTTATTAGATTGATTTTAATCATAACAGTGGCTAGTCCAACAATAACAGTTTCACACTGGAAA